>OY735212.1:2899396-2909396 GCA_963457665.1 Thysanoteuthis rhombus | reverse complement strand
CTTTACTGTTCACGCTATATATATATATATATATATATATATATATATATATATATATATATATATATATATATATATATATATATATATATATATATATATATATATATGACCTCATCATCCCTCCATCTATACTATCCATAACCTACCCACACAATCCAATTCTAAACCACTACCTTTTTACCCTGACACTCTATGGTCCCTCCAAGACCTACTACTGCCACTAACATCACATCTTTCCATAAACAAACACAGACTTCATCCAAGACTGAACCAAGTCCCACACATCAAGATGACCCTAAATGATTGGATTCCAATTTTAGCTTCCAAAGCGAAGTGTCTGATGGTAAATTTATTTCCAACAGGAAAATTTTAACTGCTGAATGGTATACACGCACAGCCCTCGCTAAACTTAGTTTCCATACTCTCATACTCCCTAGGCTGCCTCATTTTCTATTGTTCGTATTATATGTATATATATATATATATTTATATATGTATGTGTGTGTGTGTGTGTGTACGAATCGTCTCTTGAGTATCAACTAATGAATAAATGATTAAATCAATTCATAAAGCGAAGAGCGTAATGTTTCTCTAATCCCTGAACTTGAAAGTAACAGATTTGCCCTAGGATGGCAAGCTGTTGGCAGAGCAAGCTCAACCTCCAAAGATAAAAAGATCTCATTAATCCTAAAGAGGAGGGTGTATAACCAATGCATCCTCCCAATAGTCACTTATGGAGCTGAAACATGGAACCTAACCAAGAGACAGACCCGTATATTGAGAACCATGCAACGTGCACATGAAAGAATAATGCTGGACCTCACATGGAGAGACCACAAGACAGCACAGTACATCCAAGAGAAGACAAGAGTTAGGGACATCATAGAATCCATTAAAAATCTCAAATGATGGTGGGTTGGTCATGTGGCAAGAATGACAGACAATCGATGGACATCACGACTCATAACGTGGATACCCCAAGACCACATGCGCCACCGAAGCCGGCAAAATGTTAGATGGAGAGACGAGCTAGACAAGTTCAGGAAGTACTGGCTCTGTGACGCCCATGATAGGGAAGTGTGGCAAATCCTGGGGAAGGTCTATGACCAACGACCGAAGCTAAAAGACTGATGATGATATCTTCATACCGACGATCGAATCAACTGACTGTTTCACTAGTATTCATTCTATACTTCCTTTTCTACAACCATCATCTCATCGAAGTTTAGATATATCCATTTCATTTTTCACAGGCATTAACTAATGATTAAATAAAGACTTTCTGGAACTGTGAGGTAGTATTATGTTGCATTTTTGCTTTTTGTTTATTTTTAAATCGGAAGATGAAGAATGAAATAGATAAGAAAAATGGTGAATATTTAATCCCTTTCTTAAAGATTCTGTAATGGTAATATGACATCTCTTTGAGATTATTTAGGTTTGTGGTTACAATTCTAGCGAAAGCATTAGTTACGACTTCCCCTTTTTTATTCATGGCTGTCTTTTTTCACGAACATGTCAACATGTTTGGAAAGGAGATAAACTCTAGGAACTATACCAGGTGAATATAAATAATGCAAGACATATCCCTACCTGAAAAAAAGAAAAGAGTCGGTTGAGAGGTTTGGGTTGTGGAACACTTCCCTAGCATTTCACTCAGTTTGTTTGGATCCGATTTCACAAATCTTTCAACCTTCCCTCATTCCCCTAAGATCGTTGTTGAAGTCTTGACATTTCCTGCTGTTCGCAACACAATGTCCACTGCCTTCCATTTTTCTCTGACGGTTTGTCATATACATACCTAAAACTTTCAAAGCAACATTGAGCAGTTTGCTCTATAATAGTGTCCACTCCGAAAACTTCGTTGACATTATCAGTAGCTTCAGCATCATTATATCCTAATTTGAAACCATTCTTAGTCCAACGCATTCATGCGAAACCCTCCAATAATAATGAATTATATCTTTATTTATATAGAAGCTGAAGAAGAAAGTGCAATTATATAAGTAAATCTTCCTCTTTTACAATTATTCTCTATGCAATTCCAATAATTTGTTTGTGACAACTGGATATATTCGTACAATCAAAATGTTATCGTTTAAATATTAGAAGAATTTTTGTTAATTCTAAGAATAGGAATTATTTGATTAATCAATAGTATCTTCATCTCTGTTGATTCAATCACATTGTTTTGGCCGCTACGCTCTCTTCAAAATTGCTTAATGTTTATTCTATTTATTACTTGAACCAGACTAGAATAGATCGTTTTAATTGTCATCACACGTGTATATCTGGAATGCTTCAAAATAAAGAATGAAACCATCTTCTTGTAGTACCAGATCACGTATATGGTCAGCAGGAAGGAATCTGATAAAGCAGACGGATAATTAAAACTGACAGACGGTAGAAATAGGGTGTCGTATACATATGGACGACAGAAAACAACCTCGTATTAGTCACACACTGATAACACTGCAATAACGTTTTTCTCTCCTCAGATCTGGAATGTGTTCATGGAATTCAGAAGAATAAAATCAAGAGTTGTTTCAAGGAGTCATGTTGGCATTTCTATTGTATTGGGGATTAAGAAAACTCATAACCAAGGTCAAAATGTTTTTGTCCATAGTGTTTGTCTCTGTTGCATCTCTTTCCTCAGAAGAGACACACAGAAGGCCTCTCAACGAACACGACGCTTTAAACATAGAAGATATTCCCTGCAGTTATTTCGCTCGAGATTCTAAAGTACATCCACACTTTTGACACACCATCGACATAAACCACAACTTGTGCGACCACCAAGGACGTATTATTTACTGAAAGCTGCACGATGTGTTGTCTAGTCTTCATAGTATTGTATCAAGTCCTACGATAATTATTGATATCACAGGCTCTCTTGATTTTAAACAGGTTTGGTTCACGCAGATTAGATACTGGTCTTTTGTTACAGACAGAAAAGGCAGGAAGTCACACTATCCAATTTATAAATACTTATGTATGTATTAAAATAACAAATTAATATTATATCTAATGGTAAAATCTCGTATTAACATGCTTATATATTGGATTTATGTTGGGCTGATTTCATCTCATTCCCGGTGTAAAACCAGCAGCAGCCTGATTTTCATTAATTATTCCAGTTATTATCCCTAATTACTGTCTATGCTATCAAGAATCCGTTGGTATATGTCGTATCAAATTATATTAAAGGAACATCGAACAAAAGAGTTAATGTCATTCTCAAATTCTGGGGGTAATTCCAATTAGACTAACATTTTACTCATTTCACTGTTGGAAACTCACAACTCTGAATTGGCTTAATTAAAGAAACGAAGATTAGGAAAGTAAATAAATAAATAAATAATTCTACTTATATAACGATCAATTTGGTTTCTTGTTTGTTAGTTCGTAACACAGGAATATTCCAGCATACACATCATTCGCTCTCTTCTACATCCAAGTCTCCTGTACCATATACCACCACAACCTCCGATGATTCAACCTAGCATACCATAGTCTCTATTTTGCGGGTGTGGGAACTTTCAAAATGTTCCCATACAAATCATTAGTAATAGCTTCTCCACTTTTCGTTACTTCGGCTTACGGGAGGCTTTTACAGGAACACTATACTTTCGGATAGCAGAGAAAAAAGCTGCATATCCACCGATCGTTTTTCACGGTGATTAACTTGTAAATAGATAAATGGGAGAGTGATTTCATTTTTGTGACAGATTTTACGAGTAAAAAAATGTACTGGAGTGAATTATTAGTTTTGTATCAACTTCTTTGTTGTTTCTCTTAGAATATTTCCATTATAAAAATCATATTTTGTCATAGATTAGCAAAGGAGTGAAATGTGGAAGGACAAGTGGGGAGGGCCTGCATGCTTAGAATACCAACATTTTAAATCTTGGATTTTAATTAAAATTTTTCTCATTTAAATCAATGGTCTTCGCGTCTTCGCTTTAGGCTAATTCTACTGATACTTTCGGATAGTGGGGGTTACCTGTATATACGTGATTCATTTTTTCACGGTGATTAACTAATAAATAAATTAGGTATGAGCCCCCATCTTGCACCGATTGAACCATGGCAAGAGCCCCGGCCTTAGATTGTACGTAAATCTCAAAAAACTAAACTGAAATGGATTAAAACTGATTTAGGAAATGCCTTGAAGCCTTGTGTTTTCTGAAAAAAATCTACGGAAAAATGACACAACCCTGTAGCTTGTAGGCTTATATTGAAGAGGGATTGAGTGGATTGACTGTAGAATGTGGGTCCATTTGCAATGCATGTAAAATACTGAAATGGATTTCCCTCTTTTTTCAGCTTTGAATTTTTTGGAAAATGACTGCATTGCATTTTATTGTCGTCGTAAATAGAACCACTTCTGAATGTTTTGAAAGAGTATTTTCTCAAAGGAAACTCTTCAATTTAAAACGTTTATCCAATGTCCATTTGGTTGGACTACAACTATGTTTTGGTGGTTTTATAGTGTCACACACACATACACATGCACATACATACATACACATGCACACACGTTGCACCTCTTGAATATATTTCGAGATATTAGCGTCATTCTGCTGTTAGAGGGTAGGAGCATGGAAGTTAGGGGAACTAATCAAAATATTTCGAAGCCGTACTATGGTACGATGGACGTAAACAGGGGGTCCAGTTGAGTGGTATATATACATTAACCAAAATGCAAAAAATTCCTGGATCTGATCCAAAATATGAACCCCCCCCCCCATGAAATTTCACTGAGATTCAATGATTACTTTTGGAGATATTGTGTTCTGTACATATAGCTACGATGCAAGGGATATGATTATGACATTTTTGGATCCGCCCCCAGATGTAAACATCTTTCCCCTGGCGCATTGCACATCCTGCCACAATATTTCGCTGAAAATCATTGAAAATTTTCGGATATACTGTGCTGTATACATAGATAGCTAAACTGCTTGGGAGGGATGATCTTTGGAATTTCTAGGAACAGACCAAAATATAAATACTTCTTCATTAGCTCATTGCCCTCAATTCTTCAAAATTTCATTGTTCCTGACTGCTGCTCATCATATCA
Source organism: Thysanoteuthis rhombus (assembly GCA_963457665.1). NCBI lineage: Eukaryota > Metazoa > Mollusca > Cephalopoda > Oegopsida > Thysanoteuthidae > Thysanoteuthis > Thysanoteuthis major. Next base: position 2,904,310 of record OY735212.1, on the reverse strand, counting down.
ATCTCCCAATAACGTCCACTACTATCTAACATTCTCACACTCTCTGTGTCCCTCTTCCTATTCATATTCAAAACAGTCGTTACACCATATTGGGCACATTTTTCCGGTTATATATCACGGCTTCAGGACGTTCTGTCATCGAGTAGCTCTTTGGCTGAATGTTAACCAAAAAATAAGTACTTGAAGTAATTTTGTTCAGGACTCTATGAAGATTACTTGCGGCAAAGAATTGGGTTTCACATATACTGCTTAAATAAGAAAGGTAGAATGTCATCTTTATCATGCTATAACATACAGGGAACTTACCAAACAATCCAATGCTAGCCATATGATTGTTAATCGCAATTAGAGGAGCAAGACAAATTTTTTGGAAAAAAAGGCCCCACATCACTCGTTTGTAGAAGACCACCTGCAATGTGCTGTTTGTTGTGGGTCACTGCAGTTAGGCAGCTTCAAATGACTCTAATGCTGTTGTCAGTGGCACAATCAGGATGATAGACCCGTTTTCCAGCTCAGAGATAGCCTTCATTCGAGGAAAATCTTTTTGAATGTTTGGTGGGATATGCAAGGAATCAACTATTATGCTCATCAACATAATAACCGATAACCATAGCTGGACTCCATTTTTTAAAAACCGTTTTGAAAAGAAAATGCCCATTCTCAGTGAATAAACAAAGGGTGATTCTTTTTCACGTCCTCATATTGATGTTATGGTGAGAGATCTCATAAAGCCATACAACTTCATCAGCCATAATTCTATGACCTTGATCCAACTGATCATCATTTTTCTCTGAGTTTTCAAAATCATTTTCATGAACAAATACTCAATTTAAGAGAAAAGGTTGAAAATCAGTGATTCTATCATTTGATATCAAAACCAGAGGAATTTGACTGATCTGGTATCGAAAAACAGGTTGATAGATGGAATAAGGTTATCGAAGGTGAAGGAAAGTATGTTAAGATTAACCTTCTAATTGCCACAAAATTTGAGTTTCCAAATAGTCCAGAGCGTAAGAGGACTTTTGTCGCAATATTGTAATTGCAATGAAGGAATGTATGCTAGATAAATATTGTCCAGCACAAATATTCATTTTGCGTCCTAAGCAAACTGACTCACATAGGGTACTGAATACAAAATGTACTGGCAAAATCATGTTACTTTAAGCCTATTCGTAACCCCTCTATTACAACATAAACACTACGATGCCAAAATTGAATTAAAAAATCAAAATCTATGATTAAAATTCCGTCCAAAACCATTGAGGTCATAGATCTTGAAAATTAATTCACGAATTGCCAAAAGCAGAGCCAAGAAAACTACTGACATTTATTGCATACATCATCCTAATATGCCTCATTTTAAAGGGGAATTATTAATTAAAAAAATGAACAGAGATCCTTGTTTGATGCCTTTAGTTAAACCTGTACCAAGGAAATATTATACATATATATAGATGTACTGAAATTGTACATCTTAATCAGGAAGTCTCCGGCTTTCTTTGTCTTAAGATATCGGAAATATCCGATAAGTTTCATTACAGAACATCGGAAGTGTCCGACTATTTCCGTCGCGTCATGCAGGAAGTTCCCAGCAATTTCCTACTGCTGCAAATCGGAAATACACAAGAACAGTCGCATGTTGTGCAATTCGCCGACTCAATACACAGTGGAAACGAGACTAGAGCAAGTCTGCCATGATAAATAAGAAGCGACAGTCATACATATAGAGAATGAATTCGGCGAACCGAGTTCTAATTTCAGCCGAAGCTGTATCTTTTTTGCATTATTGCTTTTGGAATATTAACCCATAGCACAGGGTGAACTGAGTGACGCCACTTCGGATGCTTGTCTCCTCTAAATCTATTTCACGTATAACCAACCAGGGTCAAGTAATCAGTAATATTACATGTGGTGCCTACGCAGCGACAGCCAGAACCATAGCCAGCTCAAGGGCACTACTTTCTTTGCTTACCTATTCTCTAACAGCCTTATACTTACTTAATTTACTATTTATTGATGAAACTAATTATCATCCGTCAAAAGAATCCATGGATATATTTGAATTTATACGAGATGATTTCCTACAGGAAATAATATATATAACATTATATCTTATCATGCAAAACATTCCCAACACACACACACACACACGCACACACACACACACACACACACATATATATATGTATACACACACACATACGCACGCATATATATATATATATAAATATATATATATACACACGCACGCATATCTATCTATCTATCTATCTATCTATATATATATATATATATATATATATATATATATATATATGGCGTATGTGTGAGCATGTGTATAAGTAGATAGATAGATAGATATAGTGGAGATCATAATGCCTTTAGAAAAAAAGTTTCAATCCGTGTCTTGTGTTTTCTCATTTTCTCAACTTATTTCAAGACATAGTACATCGATTCTTCAAAGATGTTCATAATGTAGATAAATGTTTATCAAAAAAGTGACTGAACTTGTTATAGTGGAAGAGTTCATTTGCAAATAGGAGAGACGAAATATTCTTTTCATCCATAAAGTAGTTACCTGTGAGTGGAAGAAATCAATTTAACGGGAAATTGCATTGATCTTCATGTAAGTAGATAATGATGTAGGTAATGAAAGCGACAGTGATTTCGATTTACCAGACTGAGAATTGCTGACCTCTGAGTTCCGGTCAACGGAGAATACGGTAGAAAAATTTCCGGTTTCTTATTAACTTTTTATATCGGGAATTAGTGTTGGTGTTGATATTGCACAAAATGCTTTCAAAGTTAAAATATTAAACATTCTATTTAGACGATAGCTGAATTCCTTTTGATTATCCAGATAATGGTCCAACTGAGTATTGATTCCCTCCCTCACGACACACACACACATATAGATACACATGCACACACACACATATATATATATATATATACATATATATATATATATACATATATACATATATGTATGTATGTATATATATATGTATATATATATATATATACATGTATATATGTATGTATGTATATATATATATTGACAGAATTTGAACCAAAAAATTATGATTAATATACGTGATCTTTCAATATCGAATTTTCTTGGAATATTTAAAAAAAAATTTCGTGGTTGATCCATCCAATTTTGAAATGAACTAAACATTCTGAGATATATCATTGGTATTGTTCATTCACTATCCAGCCCTGCACTCAACTGTTGACCATTAATACAGCTGTGCCCAAAGCCAAACAGGATGGGTAGAACCAACATCAAATTTGTAATATATATATATATATATATATATATATATATATATATATATATATATATATATATATATATATATATATATATATATATATGATTATTAGGCGTTCCATTGTAATGTAGTATTTAGTTATTCTCTTCTCATTCATAATTGGTGCCCAATACCCATGCCATTGTGCCATACTGCGCTAAACCTAGTTTAAAAGGATCCATCTCTCTGTGAATAACTGAATGCGCACTTCGCGGACAATTGTATTATCAAGAAATGGAGTTCCGAGTGATATAATGCATTCATAATTATTCTGTCGGATTAGCTATTGTTATATCACGTAGAACGTGTCACTTGGCCTTGACATTGTAAATAGAATGAACTAATAAAGAAAATGAGGTTCCCGCAGGAGTCGAAACTGCAGCCAATTAGGTAGCCTCTTTAATGCAACGTTGCTCTTACCATAGAGCTGAACAGCCCGGCGGATAAAAGTGAAATATAAACCACGAGTCGAATATATTATTACGAAAAATCTTTATTCCAATAGTGCTCAATACTTTGAGCAGAGAAAATAAGTCGACGGACCAAATTTCCACATTTAATCGAGATATGCATATCAGTATTTACTAAAGTCGGATTATTCTGGCGTAAAGCCACATGTTTAGGGCGCCCAGTGAGAAAGTAATGATCTTCTATTCTAGTTCACTAACGATTATTGACGGCGAAGTGCGCATTTAGCTATTCGCAAAGAGGTGGGCTCTCTTTAAACTAAGTTCAGTGAAGTATGGCACAAGGGCATGAGAATTGGGCACCTACTGGGAATAAAATAAGAATAACTCTATACTTTATTACCATAGAACGCAAAATAATCAAATATATATATATATATATATATATATATATATATATATATATATATATATATATATATATATATATATATATATATATATATATATATAACAAATGTAATGTTGATTCCTACCCATCTGGTTCAACTTGGGGCACAACTGTATAAATGGTCGACAGTTGAGTAATATCAGAAGTAGAGCACTATCTAATGCAACAAATCTCGATTTGCATTGTAGAAAAGGTTCTTGTTTGGTAGAGTATATAGAGCTGGGTGAGCTAAGTCCAGGTCGTTGTAACTGATACTCAATGAAATATTTGAGTAACAGTTTAAGTAACCAGAGGTTGTCTGTCTCAGTACCGATCAGATACAAATATGTTCACGGAATACAAGTGCTGACCAGTCCATGCCCAAGAAACGTTCTTCACAATTCTTCCCTCAAAATACCATTGGCTCCTGAAGAACAAAAAGCACACATATATAACAAAAGAAAAAACGTCAGACAGCCATACTAGTGTACTGGGACATAAAACTTACAAATAATATCCCAAGTGGATCCTTCAGTAGGAGAAATGATATTCATATTTCTTTGTGTATACTCACCTTTATATATATATATATATATATATGTATATATATATATATATATATATATATATATATATATATATATTCACATGTACATAACTGAACCTATGATAGTAACTAATGATAAATTGAATGCAACAAATTAGCCAAGAAAGAGTACAAGAACTGGAGTGAATGTGATCCATTAGGAACTGTGCAAGC
>OY735212.1:2816896-2894396 GCA_963457665.1 Thysanoteuthis rhombus | reverse complement strand
AGCCATAGTTTTCTTTCATTTTTTCGTAATATTTTGAGATTTACTTGTCGAAGTCTTTAATTTGTATGCCTCTGCTTTTGATTTGCTTACTGTTTCTTTTTCAATTTGCTTGCTGTAACTTTTTAACTTGCTTGGGAAAAAGTATAGTCCTTTAAGAATTCACAGCAACGAAGAAAGATTGTTCGTGGATGAATGCTTTTGTGTTTGACGAGAATGTAAACGTTTTGAACGAGAACATGCGAGAAGATTTTAAGATAACGGGAACAGCATAAGCGGTTAAATGGCAAATCAATACTTGTCCGTCGAACACACAGAAGCCGCGTGTTGCTGGAACGTTTCAAATGTCTCTTGGAGGTTATAGCTGTAGCGTGCACTCACACATCCAATAAGAGAAGTTTATCTGACAGAATATATTCATTTATTCTTTCATTCATTTCAACTTGGGCGAAAGGTTATTCTCTCTTTGCATCTGTTACTGCGTTTGTTTGTTTGTTTGTTTGTCTGTTTGTCCCGATCTTTCGTTTTGTCCATTTATTTTCTCTGCCACGGAACAAATGATTTTATTTCGGGGCGGATCTATACATAATATCTTCTCCCAACACTGGCGATAGCAGAGGTTTGCGCTCCCTAAATGCTTCCTTGTTTTATTTTCGGACATCATCTATTGTTCTTTAATCTGTTTTCTATCCATCTATCTATCTATCTATCTATCTATCTATCTATCTATCTATCTATCTATCTCAGTCTGTTCATATCTATCTATCTATCTATCCATCCATCTATCTATCTATCTATCTATCTATCTATCTATCTATCTATCTATCTATCAAGCTATGCATATACATTTATCTATGAAATAGTTGATATCTGTCTATCTACGAAGCGGTTCACATCTATCTATCTATCTATCTATCTATCTATCTATCTATCTATCTATCTATCTATCTATCTATCTATCTATCAAGCTATGCATATTCATTTATCTATGAAATAGTTGATATCTGTCTATCTACGAAGCGGTTCACATCTATCTATCTATCTATCTATCTATCTATCTATCTATCTATCTATCTATCTATCTATCTATCTATCTATCTATCAAGCTATGCATATTCATTTATCTATGAAATAGTTGATATCTGTCTATCTACGAAGCGGTTCACATCTATCTATCTATCTATCTATCTATCTATCTATCTATCTATCTATCTATCTATCTATCTATCTATCTATCTATCTATCTATCTATCTATCAAGCTATGCATATACATTTATCTATGAAATAGTTGATATCTGTCTACCTACGAAGCGGTTCACATCTATCTATCTATCTATCTATCTATCTATCTATCTATCTATCTATCTATCTATCTATCTATCAAGCTATGCATATTCATTTATCTATGAAATAGTTGATATCTGTCTATCTACGAAGCGGTTCACATCTATCTATCTATCTATCTATCTATCTATCTATCTATCTATCTATCTATCTATCTATCTATCTATCTATCTATCAAGCTATGCATATTCATTTATCTATGAAATAGTTGATATCTGTCTATCTACGAAGCGGTTCACATCTATCTATCTATCTATCTATCTATCTATCTATCTATCTATCTATCTATCTATCAAGCTATGCATATACATTTATCTATGAAATAGTTGATATCTGTCTATCTACGAAGCGGTTCACATCTATCTATCTATCTATCTATCTATCTATCTATCTATCTATCTATCTATCTATCTATCTATCTATCTATCTATCAAGCTATGCATATTCATTTATCTATGAAATAGTTGATATCTGTCTACCTACGAAGCGGTTCACATCTATCTATCTATCTATCTATCTATCTATCTATCTATCTATCTATCTATCTATCTATCAAGCTATGCATATACATTTATCTATGAAATAGTTGATATCTGTCTACCTACGAAGCGGTTCACATCTATCTATCTATCTATCTATCTATCTATCTATCTATCTATCTATCTATCTATCTATCTATCTATCTATCAAGCTATGCATATTCATTTATCTATGAAATAGTTGATATCTGTCTATCTACGAAGCGGTTCACATCTATCTATCTATCTATCTATCTATCTATCTATCTATCTATCTATCTATCTATCTATCTATCTATCTATCAAGCTATGCATATACATTTATCTATGAAATAGTTGATATCTGTCTATCTACGAAGCGGTTCACATCTATCTATCTATCTATCTATCTATCTATCTATCTATCTATCTATCTATCTATCTATCTATCAAGCTATGCATATTCATTTATCTATGAAATAGTTGATATCTGTCTATCTACGAAGCGGTTCACATCTATCTATCTATCTATCTATCTATCTATCTATCTATCTATCTATCTATCTATCTATCTATCAAGCTATGCATATTCATTTATCTATGAAATAGTTGATATCTGTCTATCTACGAAGCGGTTCACATCTATCTATCTATCTATCTATCTATCTATCTATCTATCTATCTATCTATCTATCTATCTATCTATCAAGCTATGCATATACATTTATCTATGAAATAGTTGATATCTGTCTATCTACGAAGCGGTTCACATCTATCTATCTATCTATCTATCTATCTATCTATCTATCTATCTATCTATCTATCTATCTATCAAGCTATGCATATTCATTTATCTATGAAATAGTTGATATCTGTCTATCTACGAAGCGGTTCACATCTATCTATCTATCTATCTATCTATCTATCTATCTATCTATCTATCTATCTATCTATCAAGCTATGCATATTCATTTATCTATGAAATAGTTGATATCTGTCTATCTACGAAGCGGTTCACATCTATCTATCTATCTATCTATCTATCTATCTATCTATCTATCTATCTATCTATCTATCTATCAAGCTATGCATATACATTTATCTATGAAATAGTTGATATCTGTCTATCTACGAAGCGGTTCACATCTATCTATCTATCTATCTATCTATCTATCTATCTATCTATCAAGCTATGCATATTCATTTATTTATGAAATAGTTGATATCTGTCTATCTACGAAGCGGTTCACATCTATCTATCTATCTATCTATCTATCTATCTATCTATCTATCTATCTATCTATCTATCTATCTATCTATCTATCAAGCTATGCATATCCATTTATCTATGAAATAGTTGATATCTGTCTATCTACGAAGCGGTTCACATCTATCTATCTATCTATCTATCTATCTATCTATCTATCTATCTATCTATCTATCTATCTATCTATCTATCAAGCTATGCATATACATTTATCTATGAAATAGTTGATATCTGTCTATCTACGAAGCGGTTCACATCTATCTATCTATCTATCTATCTATCTATCTATCTATCTATCTATCTATCTATCTATCAAGCTATGCATATTCATTTATCTATGAAATAGTTGATATCTGTCTATCTACGAAGCGGTTCACATCTATCTATCTATCTATCTATCTATCTATCTATCTATCTATCTATCTATCTATCTATCTATCTATCTATCTATCTATCTATCTATCAAGCTATGCATATACATTTATCTATGAAATAGTTGATATCTGTCTATCTACGAAGCGGTTCACATCTATCTATCTATCTATCTATCTATCTATCTATCTATCTATCTATCTATCAAGCTATGCATATTCATTTATCTATAAAATAGTTGATATCTGTCTATCTACGAAGCGGTTCACATCTATCTATCTATCTATCTATCTATCTATCTATCTATCTATCTATCTATCTATCTATCTATCAAGCTATGCATATACATTTATCTATGAAATAGTTGATATCTGTCTATCTACGAAGCGGTTCACATCTATCTATCTATCTATCTATCTATCTATCTATCTATCTATCTATCTATCTATCTATCTATCAAGCTATGCATATACATTTATCTATGAAATAGTTGATATCTGTCTATCTACGAAGCGGTTCACATCTATCTATCTATCTATCTATCTATCTATCTATCTATCTATCTATCTATCTATCTATCAAGCTATGCATATTCATTTATCTATGAAATAGTTGATATCTGTCTATCTACGAAGCGGTTCACATCTATCTATCTATCTATCTATCTATCTATCTATCTATCTATCTATCTATCTATCTATCTATCTATCTATCTATCTATCTATCAAGCTATGCATATACATTTATCTATGAAATAGTTGATATCTGTCTATCTACGAAGCGGTTCACATCTATCTATCTATCTATCTATCTATCTATCTATCTATCTATCTATCTATCTATCTATCTATCTATCTATCTATCAAGCTATGCATATACATTTATCTATGGAATAGTTGATATCTGTCTATCTACGAAGCGGTTCACATCTATTTATCTATCTATCTATCTATCTATCTATCTATCTATCTATCTATCTATCTATCTATCTATCTATCAAGCTATGCATATTCATTTATCTATGAAATAGTTGATATCTGTCTATCTACGAAGCGGTTCACATCTATCTATCTATCTATCTATCTATCTATCTATCTATCTATCTATCTATCTATCTATCTATCTATCTATCTATCTATCTATCTATCAAGCTATGCATATACATTTATCTATGAAATAGTTGATATCTGTCTATCTACGAAGCGGTTCACATCTATCTATCTATCTATCTATCTATCTATCTATCTATCTATCTATCTATCTATCTATCTATCAAGCTATGCATATTCATTTATCTATGAAATAGTTGATATCTGTCTATCTACGAAGCGGTTCACATCTATCTATCTATCTATCTATCTATCTATCTATCTATCTATCTATCTATCTATCTATCTATCTATCTATCTATCTATCTATCTATCTATCTATCTATCAATCAATCTATCTATCTATCAAGCTATGCATATTCATTTATCTATGAAATAGTTGATATCCGTCTATCTACGAAGCGGTTCACATCTATCTATCTATCTATCTATCTATCTATCTATCTATCTATCTATCTATCTATCTATCTATCTATCTATCTATCAATCAATCTATCTATCTATCAAGCTATGCATATACATTTATCTATGAAATAGTTGATATCTGTCTATCTACGAAGCGGTTCACATCTATCTATCTATCTATCTATCTATCTATCTATCTATCTATCTATCTATCTATCTATCAAGCTATGCATACACATTTATCTATGAAATAGTTGATATCCGTCTATCTACGAAGCGGTTCACATCTATCTATCTATCTATCTATCTATCTATCTATCTATCTATCTATCTATCTATCTATCTATCTATCTATCTATCTATCAAGCTATGCATATACATTTATCTATGAAATAGTTGATATCTGTCTATCTACGAAGCGGTTCACATCTATCTATCTATCTATCTATCTATCTATCTATCTATCTATCTATCTATCTATCTATCTATCAAGCTATGCATATTCATTTATCTATGAAATAGTTGATATCTGTCTATCTACGAAGCGGTTCACATCTATCTATCTATCTATCTATCTATCTATCTATCTATCTATCTATCTATCTATCTATCTATCTATCTATCTATCTATCTATCTATCAAGCTATGCATATACATTTATCTATGAAATAGTTGATATCTGTCTATCTACGAAGCGGTTCACATCTATCTATCTATCTATCTATCTATCTATCTATCTATCTATCTATCTATCTATCAAGCTATGCATATACATTTATCTATGAAATAGTTGATATCTGTCTATCTACGAAGCGGTTCACATCTATCTATCTATCTATCTATCTATCTATCTATCTATCTATCTATCTATCTATCTATCTATCTATCAAGCTATGCATATTCATTTATCTATGAAATAGTTGATATCCGTCTATCTACGAAGCGGTTCACATCTATCTATCTATCTATCTATCTATCTATCTATCTATCTATCTATCTATCTATCTATCTATCTATCTATCTATCTATCTATCAAGCTATGCATATTCATTTATCTATGAAATAGTTGATATCTGTCTATCTACGAAGCGGTTCACATCTATCTATCTATCTATCTATCTATCTATCTATCTATCTATCTATCTATCTATCTATCTATCTATCTATCTATCTATCTATCAAGCTATGCATATACATTTATCTATGAAATAGTTGATATCTGTCTATCTACGAAGCGGTTCACATCTATCTATCTATCTATCTATCTATCTATCTATCTATCTATCTATCAAGCTATGCATATTCATTTATCTATGAAATAGTTGATATCTGTCTATCTACGAAGCGGTTCACATCTATCTATCTATCTATCTATCTATCTATCTATCTATCTATCTATCTATCTATCTATCTATCTATCTATCTATCAAGCTATGCATATACATTTATCTATGAAATAGTTGATATCTGTCTACCTACGAAGCGGTTCACATCTATCTATCTATCTATCTATCTATCTATCTATCTATCTATCTATCTATCTATCTATCAAGCTATGCATATACATTTATCTATGAAATAGTTGATATCTGTCTATCTACGAAGCGGTTCACATCTATCTATCTATCTATCTATCTATCTATCTATCTATCTATCTATCTATCAAGCTATGCATATACATTTATCTATGAAATAGTTGATATCTGTCTATCTACGAAGCGGTTCACATCTATCTATCTATCTATCTATCTATCTATCTATCTATCTATCTATCTATCTATCTATCTATCTATCTATCTATCTATCTATCAAGCTATGCATATTCATTTATCTATGAAATAGTTGATATCTGTCTATCTACGAAGCGGTTCACATCTATCTATCTATCTATCTATCTATCTATCTATCTATCTATCTATCTATCTATCTATCTATCTATCTATCTATCAAGCTATGCATATACATTTATCTATGAAATAGTTGATATCTGTCTATCTACGAAGCGGTTCACATCTATCTATCTATCTATCTATCTATCTATCTATCTATCTATCTATCTATCTATCTATCTATCTATCTATCTATCTATCAAGCTATGCATATTCATTTATCTATGAAATAGTTGATATCCGTCTATCTACGAAGCGGTTCACATCTATCTATCTATCTATCTATCTATCTATCTATCTATCTATCTATCTATCTATCTATCTATCTATCTATCTATCAATCAATCTATCTATCTATCAAGCTATGCATATACATTTATCTATGAAATAGTTGATATCTGTCTATCTACGAAGCGGTTCACATCTATCTATCTATCTATCTATCTATCTATCTATCTATCTATCTATCTATCTATCTATCAAGCTATGCATACACATTTATCTATGAAATAGTTGATATCCGTCTATCTACGAAGCGGTTCACATCTATCTATCTATCTATCTATCTATCTATCTATCTATCTATCTATCTATCTATCTATCTATCTATCTATCTATCTATCAAGCTATGCATATACATTTATCTATGAAATAGTTGATATCTGTCTATCTACGAAGCGGTTCACATCTATCTATCTATCTATCTATCTATCTATCTATCTATCTATCTATCTATCTATCTATCTATCTATCAAGCTATGCATATTCATTTATCTATGAAATAGTTGATATCTGTCTATCTACGAAGCGGTTCACATCTATCTATCTATCTATCTATCTATCTATCTATCTATCTATCTATCTATCTATCTATCTATCTATCTATCTATCTATCTATCTATCAAGCTATGCATATACATTTATCTATGAAATAGTTGATATCTGTCTATCTACGAAGCGGTTCACATCTATCTATCTATCTATCTATCTATCTATCTATCTATCTATCTATCTATCTATCAAGCTATGCATATACATTTATCTATGAAATAGTTGATATCTGTCTATCTACGAAGCGGTTCACATCTATCTATCTATCTATCTATCTATCTATCTATCTATCTATCTATCTATCTATCTATCTATCTATCAAGCTATGCATATTCATTTATCTATGAAATAGTTGATATCCGTCTATCTACGAAGCGGTTCACATCTATCTATCTATCTATCTATCTATCTATCTATCTATCTATCTATCTATCTATCTATCTATCTATCTATCTATCTATCTATCAAGCTATGCATATTCATTTATCTATGAAATAGTTGATATCTGTCTATCTACGAAGCGGTTCACATCTATCTATCTATCTATCTATCTATCTATCTATCTATCTATCTATCTATCTATCTATCTATCTATCTATCTATCTATCTATCAAGCTATGCATATACATTTATCTATGAAATAGTTGATATCTGTCTATCTACGAAGCGGTTCACATCTATCTATCTATCTATCTATCTATCTATCTATCTATCTATCTATCAAGCTATGCATATTCATTTATCTATGAAATAGTTGATATCTGTCTATCTACGAAGCGGTTCACATCTATCTATCTATCTATCTATCTATCTATCTATCTATCTATCTATCTATCTATCTATCTATCTATCTATCTATCAAGCTATGCATATACATTTATCTATGAAATAGTTGATATCTGTCTACCTACGAAGCGGTTCACATCTATCTATCTATCTATCTATCTATCTATCTATCTATCTATCTATCTATCTATCTATCAAGCTATGCATATACATTTATCTATGAAATAGTTGATATCTGTCTATCTACGAAGCGGTTCACATCTATCTATCTATCTATCTATCTATCTATCTATCTATCTATCTATCTATCAAGCTATGCATATACATTTATCTATGAAATAGTTGATATCTGTCTATCTACGAAGCGGTTCACATCTATCTATCTATCTATCTATCTATCTATCTATCTATCTATCTATCTATCTATCTATCTATCTATCTATCTATCTATCAAGCTATGCATATTCATTTATCTATGAAATAGTTGATATCTGTCTATCTACGAAGCGGTTCACATCTATCTATCTATCTATCTATCTATCTATCTATCTATCTATCTATCTATCTATCTATCTATCTATCTATCTATCAAGCTATGCATATACATTTATCTATGAAATAGTTGATATCTGTCTATCTACGAAGCGGTTCACATCTATCTATCTATCTATCTATCTATCTATCTATCTATCTATCTATCTATCTATCTATCTATCTATCTATCTATCTATCAAGCTATGCATATACATTTATCTATGAAATAGTTGATATCTGTCTATCTACGAAGCGGTTCACATCTATCTATCTATCTATCTATCTATCTATCTATCTATCTATCTATCTATCTATCTATCTATCAAGCTATGCATATACATTTATCTATGAAATAGTTGATATCTGTCTATCTACGAAGCGGTTCACATCTATCTATCTATCTATCTATCTATCTATCTATCTATCCTTTCCTTTCCTTTTCTCATTGCCTTCCTATCTGCTTGTTCATATCTCTTTATTTATCAGTTTCTAAATTTGCTATTCTCCAATTTCTGTCTCCCAAACCTCTCTCTCTCCCTCTCCCCCCCTCTCTCTCTCTCTCTCTCTCTCTCTCTCTCTATATATATATATATATATATATATATATATATATATATATATATATCGATACTTTTATCTCATTTCTATCGTTTTACTGAACAGTATAGTACTATTATCATGGTAATGTATCTTATTGTTCACTAGAAAATAGAAAGACTCGAAGGTAAATGCCATGACAGATAATCTGACATTTTTGACAAGCTCCCTGATAGGTAGTGAATACCGATGACAATGTTTCATCTAAGACTTTCCAGTAACTTGAGACTGAAACATTGTTCTGGAATCCATTCATTCATTCATTTCTTGCGTCTTGCTTCCAGGGTAGTCAGCGGGTTGGCTTGTATCATTGAGCGTTGTGTAGAGATCGGTTACACCCTTAAGAGGATTAACAGTATCGCCCATAGGAAGTTCCCTACATCGTCGCAGCTCATGCAATTTGTCTGTAACGTTTTTTTTTTTCAATGAAAAAGTGCAGCAGAATAATGAAATGACAAGAAATCATTATAGCATCTCAATCTGAATCTGGTCGCAGATCTCCTGGGTTGATAATATACAAGAAAGACTATGCATACGCTAGTTCGATCTTTAGT
The DNA here is from genome assembly GCA_963457665.1 of Thysanoteuthis rhombus. Taxonomy (NCBI): domain Eukaryota; kingdom Metazoa; phylum Mollusca; class Cephalopoda; order Oegopsida; family Thysanoteuthidae; genus Thysanoteuthis; species Thysanoteuthis major. The sequence goes on along the minus strand of OY735212.1, from coordinate 2,884,213 downwards.
GCTTTTACAAGCCCCTTCTTTTAGAAACCTATTCCTTTCAAAGCCCTTTAAAGGGGAAACTTACACCTAATTTGATCAAATTTTGTAGCTTTCAATTTAAAGCATCATCCTATTAAAAAGTTCAAAATTTTGATGTTGATTTTATTTGAAAAAAATTACCCTATCATTCTTTTGGCTTTTGCAACAAAAACTAAATAATGATCTAAATATATGCCTAAATAATATATTCGAATTTCATATCTCTATCTTTCACCAAAGATCCAATCATACTCATTCAAAATACCCCAAGAGTACCAAAAGATTGAAACTAAACTTATCTATCAAAGTGAGGTTTTAACAATGTTTGGCAGAATCTAATCTGGACTCTCCTTTCCCGTGATGTTATTCCGTGCATCTATTCTCAACTTCCAATGTCGTTAAGGAAAACTCAGTCCGACCAATTTGATTTGATCATAATAAGCCTTGAACTCACACGGATCGCTTTCGTCCTCGACTCGGACAGACGAAGGATTTAACTTTTGGGGAAATCATCTTAAGAGAAATAGATTTATCTCAGCCGTGATGCCAGAAGGGAAGATCTTTGTCTTATACAGACAATTGATTTTCATCTCATAATCTATATACACTGCGCCCAGGCTCGAGTCCCGGAGAGACTAATCCTTGGTGTATGCACCATTGTTTTCCAAGATAGAAGGAGGTGGTCACCGCCAAATACTGAAAGACAATGGAAGGATTGGCTATAAGAAATATCATGTAGAGAGAGGAACAAATGAATGGAGGATATCTTAATAAGATTAACAGAATCCTACCTGCAGGGGCGTAGCGTTTTGAGGGCTCTGCTCCCCTACAAACATTGAGACAGTGGTTCCCAACCATGGGACGCTGTTGTTTTCGAATGTCTGGGACCCATGAGTTTGTCGAGCAGTCAGCCTTTTCAAAAGCAGTGACGTAGCTGGAGATTTGGGGAGCCAGGCCAGAGTGCAGCTTGGCTCCTTGACGACCCCCTTTCAACATACAGTGCGATACGTCATAGCATACTGTCAGTAAAAATCCATTCGGTGAACTACTTTCCTAAATATTTAGGAAGTCCCCCTTCAGTCCAGGCCTGAACTCTGTATACACTAATATTTTGGCGAATGCTCCATTGTTTTACGAAACTGGAGGAGACTGACAACCACGGCGAATTATAATTGAAGGATTGACTAAAATCTCTTCAGATTAAGAAAGAAATCAAGGAAATAAATCCTTGTAAGTATATCCAATGTATATCTCGATTATGACAATTCCATATCATTACCAATCTATCTATCTATCTATCTATCAGCAACAAACCTATGACAGTGGTAATGATCAGCTTCACAAACTTGTTGTCCATTACTAAACTATCATTATTTGATAATGTTTGATTTATTCATTCTTCGATTTCCCACTTCTGTTTGGAACGCCCGACGGTCTCAGATCCACTATAGGCATGCTGAGCTCCTAGCTCCCTGGATGGATGCTCTTCTTACCATTACTTACGGCCGGCTTTCGTGACTACAATAGTAATGGTTTAAACAATTAACATTAACCACAATCGTTTCCTACAAAGCTTTAGTCCGAGTGAGGATCGAAGAAAGTACACTAACGAATGATATAAAAAAATTGTCCAAACCAATACTGATACCAAAACCGTAAACACAAGTTTCGTAAGTTTTCCCGGTAAAGTCTGGCTAGCTGGCTGAGCTAAAAGGCTGAAAATTTAAACATTGAAGCAGCTTTTTCTTTTTTTGAAAAATCTCCTCTCAACAGGTTTTTAGGGGGCGGGGAATTTATAATCTACGCCTTTGATAAATTAGTCCTGCAGATTCCAGGCTTTTTTTAAATATTAATTTGAACTTTTTACTGATCACGATCCAACATAAGACAAGAGAGGTAATTTATTTATTGTCTACAACTTTTTTTCAATTTATCAATTGATCGCCCCAAACATAGTAAAAGACGTTTGTTACATAATGGTTTCTAATGATAGACTAACAAGACCTGTAGCTGAATTCTTTGCCCAGCGTCACTTCACGGTAACGATCCAAAACAGATTATTCTGATGCGATGAAATCATATTTGCTTTTTTGATTTATTGACCTTTGAACTCATGCAGGTTTTAGATCAGTATTTAACAAGCTGAGCAATCTTTGAAACATCGGCGTTTACTTATCAGAAGGTTACTTACCGCCTTGTCGATAACAAGTGAAAAAATAGATAAATAAAACTTTAGAACACAGTTTTGGAAATCACTTTGTTTTAACTGAAGCGTAATTCGCCCGAAATACTTTAACTACAATCACATGCACACATACACACACACACACATATGTATGACAGATATTGAGCACCCTACTTATATATATAACAAATGCATAAGCAAAAATAGACACGCACACACTCATATATATATATATATATATATATATATATATATATATATATGTGCATTACCACTGAGCTAAACAGCCGTTTATAGTGATAGTACAGAGTTCCAAGTAACTGCTTTCACCCCAAAGTCTTATTTTGTTCATTCCTTTGGCTCAATGGTATGAGCAACGCTACGTCTAATCAGCTCTCCTATTTCTGCTGGATTACGTATCCATTTCTTGATAATACAATTATTCACGTGTTGAGAAACAAATAGAGCAGATATACACAGTGAATGAGCAAAATGAAAATTTAGAGTTGAAACAGTTAATTGGACCTTCACGTTGCCGATAGCTGTTTAACTCAATGACAAGAGCAACCTTATGTTGTAACAGCTAGCCTACTGGTGCAGGTTCGATTCCCGTAGTTAACCACACACTCTTCATATATATATATATATATATATATATATTGCATTCTTTCCAAAACGTGTATTGGATATTTGATTAAATAACTTGACAACTCTCTTAAATAGCAATGTTAGTTAGCTCTCTGAATCTCATTGATTGATACTGAACAAATTTTTAGCAGGATAGATAAAATACTTGGTTTGATTCATTCGACAAGCCTTGTCAAGTTTTTCAGTTGTACTAGCAGCCAGTAGTTAAATTAGAAGACGCACCTGCAACTCCAAATATGATTGTAGGCTATTTTAACACTTTCAATATATCTAAAACATTTACTATAATCTTCAAATTGCTCACTGAACTCCAACAGGGGAGTGCTTTATCACAATTCCTGAACTTATCGGGGATGTTGATAAGATGAAATACTGCATATAGAATAAAACTTTTCATTTAACCCTTCAGCTGCAAATTAACAACAACAAAATGAATAAATGAAAGCACTCAGATAGAGCATGTCTCTGTCAACACTGCTGTCACTAAAAACTGAATGAAGATCAGTTCATATATAGCAATAATTCAAGGGAAGTAGCTAAAATGTCTGGTTCAGTCCCCCAAAGTTTTTTTTTTATCCTATGACCTACTATTCCAGGATATCATTCACACTATTGAGGACGTTTGGATATATTGTGTGGAGAAAACACGAGTTTATTTAAAAAATGTGAAAATAAATCTTTCAGGCAAAAAGAGAGTTTTCTGGACCCGACCCGAAATTAACCAGGTCTTCCTTAACCCATGATTTACCCTTCTAGATAACGTAATTGAAACTCATTGATAACTTTTGGAGGTATTGTGTGGATATATACCTATGATACCAAGGAAGTAAGTGTAACGATAACCTACAAATGTGATCGCTCCTCCTTCAGCCCATGTGCCACCCTTGAACAAAATTTAATTCAAATACACTGCTATTTGACATATTGCGTGGATAGAGAGAGAGAGAGAGACAGACAAACAGGCAGACAGGTAGCTTCAGATGAATACCTCTCCCAACAAAGTTAGCTGGGGTTAAACAAGCCTACCTGCTGCAGAGTGAAATTTCACTCCTTCTGTTCCGACTGAAGATGATTACGGTAATTCTTGTATTGTATTTATAACGAATGCAAAATTATAAGAATATACATTTTTTCAGAATAAATGCACGCATTTATCAAAATTCAATAAGCCCTATCTGTAATATAAATTTCCGTAGAAATGTCAGAATTGTCAGTTTGATTCAGTCTTGGTCATGATTTCAGCTCCTTGTAGGAAGATGTTGATTTTATAAATGTGTTTTTTTTTTTATCTTAACGAAATAAACCCTTGCATATTTCTAACACGAATTTTTCGTGTGTATGTAATACTTGTCAGTTAGAGGGCCAGGCACTAGGTCATGATTCAACTCGCGATAGGGAAATATCAATTTTATATATTGGTTTAGGTGAACGTGAGGGAAAGCACGGAGAAACCGTGAAGACTCTACTCGGCTGAATCAGGTGTGATTTGTTTGTTGGTGTTGTTGTTATGGGGGGAAAAGGCTCCTGTCAAATCCAGCGTTCGTCTTGATTGGAATTTGACAATATCGCATCTTTCCACGATTTCACTACAAAGAACATATGATCCATCATCAAGGTTCTTCTAACCTGATGAACTTTTCATCTGAAGATCTTTCTCCATAGCGGCTTTCTTGGAGAAATCTGATTCATTTGTGTTTTCTTCACTTCTGCTTCAATTGAAGATACGGCTTCTTCCACTTTCAATTTTCGTTAGGTCTTAGGGTCTGATGCGATCATAATGGCAGACACACCGGTTTTCGTACGATCATTGAAGTTAAGCAATGTTGGGCCTGGTCAGTATCTAGATGGGTGACCGTCTCGGAATACCAAGTGCTAAAAGTAGCCAGGGATCATACAGAGGACCGCCTATTGTGATCCTGTTAATCCTCCCTTGTCCAGACTGATCTCCACACTCTGCTCGATAATGCAAGCCCCTTTTACCCTCCCTCAAACTTTCTGACTGTCCTGGCTGTAAGTGAAATGAAATGGATGAATGTTAAAAACAACGGTTGCTTCCACTTTAAATTCAAATCATTGAACTGATATTTTGTTCCCTGCCTTTTCCAGATTGCACAAGGATAGGATTCAGTGCCAAACAGTTACTACACTTAATCACTTTTTAATGAACTAAACGATCATAATTAGCCTAGAAAGATCTTTAAAAATCAGGAAAGGTTCAGTAAAGTTTGATTCTGTGTATGTACACAATCACTTATCGGAAACTCCTGGGATCAATCATTTTCGGAAGTCAGAATTTTGGGAATTTTGGAATACCATTGATAATGACAGATGTTGTCTTTTGTGCTCCTCACAGTTACCTGTTGGGGAATTTGCAGCTGTTTTTGAATACATTATCACAGTCTTCAAATAAATAAGATATCCATGAGCAGCAGAAGCGCATCTGACTAATCAGATACAAACGTTTGGCGCCGAAAGACATTCATAAGATAAAGGTTTTCAGAATATGATATAAATGCCTGATTAATTGCATATTTCTTGTACAGAGTTTTGTCGCAACTTGGGGCACTCACTACTGTGGTTTCGCGTGTTGCCGCTGACATCAAAATTGAGGAAAAAATATAGCGTCACGCCAGGATGGATTCGATCCCAGGGTCTAGTGGTTACAAGCCGACCGGTTATAACCACATTGTAACAGATGTGTTACTGGAACTGAAACTTGCGCTTATAAATTATAATATGGCATTTTTATGGACAGTTTCAGTGACATATTCAGTACATTTATCGGAAAAGTAAAACAAAACATTTATATACCCCGTTATTATTAATTTTTGCTACAATTTACCTTCATTCCTATTGTTGTTGCCTTTTATCGCTAGTAAACAATCAAGATGAAAGTAAAAGGGGCTGCTTCTTTGGGAAATGTTTGTGGTAGTGTTTTTTGTAAACTGGATAGAGCAATCACGTATTACTATTTAGTTGTAAACGGGACTAGTTTACCAGGAAACTAATCTTATTTTAAATTAGGAAACCCAAAAGAGGTTTGGATGAGGTGGAAAAACTTTTTAAAAATATTTTAATTTGAACGAAAGAAAACAGTGGTCATTTAAATGAAAGAAAAAAAGTATTTGTTGAATGGTCAACGGTCCTCAACCCTACGACGTCTTTTTATTTTTGGCCGATGGTAATAGATTCTAATATGACATCATCCATCTCTCTTGGGACTTTTTACCTTCTCTCTTTGAATTCTAGGTCGAAACCTCAACATTTCACATTCAAACATCTGATTATTCGTGACAATAAAGTTCACTTAGAAAGAGTTTGATAAATAAAAGGAAAAAAACATCTCACTAGATTTTTCTATCTAATTCCCCACCTTCTGACCCTTAGATAGGACCCTCTATTTTGACGATGAAAAAAATGGAAATCCTCCCCGACGATTTCTTCCTTGATGGAGGACCATTCCATTTTGACCTTTATAAGGGAGAGGTTCCCCGATTTCGACCTCTAAAAATTGAAAAAAGCTTCCACATACCCTCCAGAAAAAAAGAGTTCCCCAACCCGATTTCATCCCTGCAGGGGAAAGTTCCCCCAAATTCGACTTTTCGAGAGTCACCCATATTTTAACACTGGAAAGGGGAAAATCCCCACCGATTTGAAAGAAACTCCCTTTTCCTGATTCTCCCTTTTTTTACCCCTTAATAAGGGAGAAATGTTCCCCTGAAAGAGGAAAAAGTTTCCTTTACTTTTGTCTCTAAACAAGATTACCTTTCCATCACAAGTGTGAACATTTTCATTCTTATTATTTCTTCCTCTCTCTCTCTCTCACCCACTCTCTCTCTCTCTCTCTCTCTCTCTTTCCCTGTCTTATTTCGTATACACATATATACGTTATTAGTATTTCGTACATAAAAAGACACCTCTCTCTCTCTCATGTAACTTTTCTTTTCGAAAAGACGTTATCTCAGAACACTCACGAACGAAACCACATCAGCAGCGACTGGACATAAGAAATGTGTTCAATACAGCATTACGCTTGTATTGTCAATCGAAGCTGCTCTCTGCTAAAACCCCGATAGTTTGGGATGTTTTAAAAATTGCCTACGTTTGATCCCGAGGTTGAGTCAATATCCATGCAAAACTTGGACCCAGGGGACTTTTTGTTCGGCCGTAATGCTCAGACAGACTGAACATTGTATAAATTAGTGATAATCACATAGCATTAGAGATTAGTATCACACATAATTCTTACAGCTGATGCTTTAGTACAACTAGTAAGAGAGGAGTAATCGAGAAGAAAATCATAGTTCCATTGATTTTTAGTTACTGTGAGTTTTCATTCTCAGAATGTGGGGATGGTAGCTGTTCCCCTTTCTAATTTGCGCATGAATATAACATTACTTTTCATAACTATTTGAACAAACAGACATTTTGCTTCTAATCACTTGTAGGAATATTATTTAATTTAGATCTCACCCTTCTTCTCGAAGTCTATACGGGCCTCTGCAATCTTAGGCAATGAAAAAACAAATTGAGGTTCAAATACTCATGAGCATACTCTTTGTATGAACAAACCATTTATATTCTTTGTAAGAATCATTTATGTCACTCCTCTGTTATGTCTCTCATCTGATACGGTATTTATATCATTCCTTTATTATAGAAATCCTTTGTTATGTCATTCCTTTGTTATATAATTCCTTTGAATCAGATCAATGCAAGCCACCATAAAAGTGAAAGGAAGAAGGGGATACCCCTCCTACGGTTAATGAGTACATGGATAGGGGTGTCAATTCATGACGTCATGTTTCATTCTCTAGACTTTGTTTTTCTTTCCTCCATCCAACCCAATTACATGTATTTGCTGAAACGGCACACACACACACACACACACACACACACACACACACACACACACACACACACACACACACATACATACATACATACATACATACGTATATATATATATATATATATATATCCGTATTCATTTTTGTTGGTCTCCTTCTGCCTTTGAAAGCAATGAAGAATGCGCCAAAGATTAGTCTTTGATCGAACTGCAGAGTCTGCTGAGACTGAGCAGCCAAGTACACAATATATATATATATATATATATATATATATATATATATATATATATATATATATATATATATGCGAGAAGGAGAGAGTTGGAAACAACTGTAAGTATTTGTTATCAATGTGGCAAACAATTCCTTGATATAAGTTGAAGGCTGGAAAGAGGGTTGGGATAAATGAGATCCGGCAATGCTCGAAAGTAAATCAATAATCCTTGTTTCATTCTGTGGTTGATCGATATTATCCGTGTCAAACTAAACGTTTGGTAAATGAAGCCGAAAAGGAGAAGCAGAATGAAGAAAGGAACAAATAAGAAAGAAGTTGGAGAATTATATCACTTAGAGTAAGTTTATAGCAGCCCCGGGGGGACGAGGAAACAGCGAGATTTGGCAAATAAGAAAAACTAATGTATAATTTGATCAGAAAGTCTAAACAGATCGTGTTAGTCACTCAAAAAAAAACCTTTACGTGACTAACATCTTTTGGCGGCAGGCCGTGTTAGGGAGGATCAATTAAACAAATTTGGAATTGGGGTGATCAATGAATAATTTAATTCTCTGGCCTTTTGTTGCATCGCTAAAAAAAAGTCCAAATAAAAAGCAAACGACAAAAAAAAAAAGAAGTGTGAACTCTAACAGATACAAAATAAGGCATCGATTTAGTACAAACTCACTTTGAACACCTGTCCAGGGGGGGGGATTCTGCCCCCCAATTTTTCCCTACACATAAGAAATGAATGACTGAATTCTTCACACTCTAACTCCGTCGTTGCAGCCTTACACGTGACACAGAGATAGATAGCCATCTAATTAGCCAATCTTAGTCACTTATAAACTGAAGGAACCTATGTCGACATCTTTGATGACAGTTTCGGTTGATAGTTTCTGATATGTAGGGGATAATAGTAGATGATACATTGGATTATGACTTAACCTTGGAGTCGATTAGAAAAAGTTCAGAAGGTACTGCGAGAAAATCATTTCATCGTAAGCAAAAGTCTAATTCCTCATCTTGTGACTTCGAAATTTTCAACTATTTCTTTGTCGATTTCAAAATATCATAAGAATATGGAAACAGATGGGTGACACAAAACTTCTTTTCTTCACGCCAAGCAAATGGACATGAGTTTCATAGCCAGTGTGAATCGATACCCATTAGCAAGATTCTCTCAGTACAAAAATTATATTAATATGCTAAATGTAATAACTGCGAGTCAATTAGACTTGGCGTGATGTATTTCTGCATTACCTCCACAGTGAAATATTTTGTTTTTCTTGTTGCATTTTGGCTGTAAATGTTATTGCTCAAGTCATAAAAGTATAGAAAATGTCATTCATTCTTATCAAACTTCGCGTTTGTGACCAGAGCAGTGATAAATCGAGATGTACGGACAACTTTGCGCAGTTTAAATCATATATATAGTCAGGAAAAAATTATATATGAATACTTATATCCTGGAGAGGAAAGAGAGAAAAAGTTTGAAGGTAAACATTTATATTTGCTCTACTTTCTACACATAAGCAATCAGAAAATAACAACACGTTCACGTTTCATGGTGTCATAAACACGTTGAATGTTTAAATTTGTCTTTTAATTATTCAGAGCTTGTCACCGTGAATATTGAAGGCATTTATAATAGAAAATGCTGCCTCATATTATCATGCTAGGCAAAGAAAGCAATCTGTGACGGCTGTTCGCAGGGCATTGAATGAATGGAAATCGCCAAAGAAACATTTCCACTCAAAATATCATTGTTATTGGAATATGATGGTTTAATCAATGATGTTGCCTCTGGGTAAATTCTTATTACCATTCATCGGAAATTGTCCATCTTCACCTGAGACCATTTAAAAATTCAATTTAGTCAGCGTTACCCTGGAGGGAAAGACAAGCTGATAGTGCCAGACTGGTACATCAGCCCTGAGTCAATGTTTGGTAAGAAATAACAAAGTTTTGAAAAAAAATAATCTCCATTTACGCCATGGCAATAAACAATTTGAGGACAAAGGCGCAACGATCGAAATCGAAGACGCGCAGCTGAAGAAAGTTGACCAATACATCTACCTCAGGCTACGAATCTCTGTGAAATCATCGGAAGAAGAGGAAATGAAGCGAATAATTACTCTAGGTTGGCACGATTTCAGTAAAGCAAGCATGAGCTTAGAGAATAAGAAAATTCCATTAGCCCCCCCCCCCAAAAAAGGGTGTACAACCTATACACCCTTTTCGATAGTTCCATGTGGCGCTGAAACATGGAGCGTAACCAAATGGTCCTCAAACTGTGAACCATGCGCTTGCTCAAGAGATAATCATGCGCAACATTGCAAGGAGAGATTACAAAACAGCACAGTATATTAGAGAAAAAAAAACAGGATATCATTAAAATCAATTGGCAAACCAAAATGGCATTTATGTTGAAAGATTGTCAGCCAGCCACTGAATATCATCACTCTAAACGTTGATCCTCAGATAGATAATTTACGAAACCTAACGACAATGAATAGAATGGCTTGACGCCCATGATAGAGAGGCCTGACTGAAGCTGCCAAGGCTAAAAGAAAAGGCTTCAATTCCACCTGAAAAGATAAACACGAGTTGCCGTCGTGGCTCTTCAGCGAGGTCAAGGAGGATTGTCAACACAGAACTAAGATACTTGTGCGTGTATTTGTGCGTGTATTTATTTAACGTGTACTTGTAGTACTCAAAGGTCACAATTAAATTGATTAAATAATAACCGTTTTCACTGATAGTATCATCTTTACTATTCAAAGCATAAAAATTATATCTTACAAGCCTAACTGCTGCCTAGTCAAACTCCACCCCTACTTTTATTACAGCGGAAGATAATTATCGAATCTTTTGTATTGTACTTATAATACCTTTGTATCTACATTGAACTAGTCTCTTTAGTTCATTTTTTCAGAGAGCCTCTTTCAAATTACGGTAAGGAAATGTTAAATTTAGATATAAGTTTGCTTTAACGTGACTTAATAGACACACAGTGACGAGTTTAAACCCCTAAATTGTTCTTGTTCTCATTGCTTTTGTTACGAGGAAAGAACAAAATCAAATCCAACAAGGACTTGAGTTTGATAAAATCCTAATATATTTTCTCTTTTTAGATGCAGACGTTCCAAGTTTAGCCAAGCCAAATTGGTGATATAACACCGACATCCCCCTTTGATAGGAAATATATTATCATTCAGCCGTGTCTTACCACAGACCTTGTTTTTTTTAGCTTATGTTCTTAGGCCAAGTTGTCATTTCCCTCGTAAGAAGCCATCAACTCGATTGTGTTGACTTTCTATAACTGATCAGAGGAAAGTGTCATGAAGGTGACATTTAATACGCTTCTTCATCGAAGAAAGAATGAAGCAAAAGAAGAAAAGAAAGGGAAAGAAAAATTAAAAAGGAGGAAAAAAAGCTAAGAAAAAAAAAGGATGAAGCAAAGAGGGAAGGGAGAAAGAAAGAAACTGAAGGAAAGGAGAAAGAAAGAAAAGACAGTAAGGAAGAAAAGGAGAGGAATAAAATGCAAAGACAAGAGGAAGGGAAGAAGGAGGAGGAAAGAGAAAAGAAGGAAGAGAAAAGAGAGAAGAAGACAGATTGAAAAAAAGGAAACGAGGAAGTATGAGAGGGTAGTACGATGGACAGATGGTAGGCCTGAAGGAAAGATAAAGAAGAAATAATGAAAGAAAATGAAGGGGAGAGTTTTGGAAGAAAAAAACAAAATAAAAGGAAGGAAAAGAAAAAATTGGATGGAGAAAACAAAATGAAAGAATAGGGGTAAAATAAAGAAGAAAAGATGAAAGAAATGAAGAATGACAACGGAAGGAAGGGGAAAAGAAAGGAAAGCTAGAAAGGTAGCCAGTTCCTTTTTTTCTTCAAAACGTCCTACTCTTTTTAATTCATCTTATATCATTTTCTTTCTTTGACACTTTCTTTCTCCTTTTTCTCTCGCCTCTTCTATTCAATTCCCTTTTTTTCTTTGCTTTTTCCTTCTTCTCCTCTTTCTTTTTTTCTACTTCCAAACAATTTTCCACGCTTTCATTCTCAATAATCTTGTCTACTTTTTCTTCTTAGTCATTTTCTTTTACTCCCCCTCACCTACACCAACCTTCTCAACCACGACATCTCCTTTGTCTTCTTTTTGTTACTTTTATTTTTTTTCTTCTAGTCCAAGGGTAGGCAACCCTTGGTGCCTCCATTGACTGGATTGCATATTCATGATTGGACGGTAGGACAGATTAGAAAAAAAAAGCCTTAAATATTTGAAGTATCCATTTGAATACATCTTGCTATATTTTGCCCCAAATTAATGAATAATGAATTCTACAAAATCATTTGTATTCAACCAAAGATGCCAATTAGTATTCAAAGAACTCAATTTAGTCATAATTTATTTCAATCAAGATAACTTCTGAGTTTATTAAAAATACACAACAAATTTTTGGAACCAAAAAAACCATAAATATTTTTTGCACGCAGTCCGGTCAAAACCTCTTCTCGTGCTGCATCTGAACTGCAGGTCATAGGTTGCCTACCCCTGTTCTAGCCTTTCTCTTTCTTCTCTACTTTTCCGTCATTTCCTTCTATCTTTAACAAAGATGGAAGAAAAATGTGTAATATATCCTGTCTGTCCTTCTGATCTTCTATCCATCTGCTGTCTCCAAAAGTCTTCAGTAAATTTCAATGAACATTTTTGTGTGTAAATAGGGGGGTATGGTTTTCTGAAGAAGGGACTGAATTTGGGGCAAATCAAAGAATGTATTTTCAATCGTAATATATTTCTTTCTATTATCTTGCAGGAGAAGTTCGAAAACGAACTGTTAATACGAAATCTTAATTTATACATGAGAAGAGTAAATCGGTATTTGTACAATTACGATTCTCTCCTTTTTTCACAAAAAAATATTTTATTTACATTGGTTTTAGTTCATGTACAGCGTTGGCAGAGATATGCACTCTCTGAATGCTTCCTAGTCATTTTCTATTTTATTAAATAGATCTCTGGTTGCTGTTCCACCTGTCTTGACAGAAAACAAGAAAAAGAATTATCTCAAGTATGACAGAGTTGTTTAATATCCCTGGCAAGTTCCTGATTTGATAAACGTGAAACACTTTGCAATATCTTTTTCTTTCCGTTTTTATTTCCTCTTTTCTTTAACCAAATATGCGAATCTTCCCGGGTCTTTTCAGAAATCGTCTGTCATCTGTCAATATTTCAAGGAAATGACACCGTCCAGAATAATCATGTTTTTTTTTTCAGGGCAATTATTTTTTCTCAGTCATCGTGTACGGGCGTATAATTACAGAGCTCCTAAAAGTAAGGTTGGCAGCCAGCAAAGCCAACAACGCCTCAATTCACAGAAATCGCTCCGGACTATAACCTTCAACACGCCAAACCATTAAACACGTTGGATATCATTAAAAAGATCACATTAAAACGAGCAATCTAAAAATCGGTGATTATTTCCAAAACAGCCAAATAAATCGTTAATAGTAAATGAAGAATTCTAACACGTCTAAAGCCCCAATAACAGTGTATTTACGTGTAAGGTCGTTTGGGCATAATTTCAACGTGGATGTTTGAATGGTGAAATAACTTAAAGGGTCCTCTTACTCGCTAATTTGGAATCAGAGTTTCCCGTTTCCTAAAATGTTAGGAGGGAGAGGTCCCAGTCTATCTTACTTTTAACCTATGGATGGAGGATAGGTAAAAAGATGGATTCATGCCTCTTCAAAGCTAGTTGTGCTTAAGTGAACTGAACATCGTAAATATCTTCAGTGGTTTGAAACAGGATTGTCATTTTTGCTATTTTATGGCTAATTTTGACGAATCTTGCCGTTTTAAAAAGTCGTTCGGCCATTCAAAATTTTTTATCATTTTGATTTTGTTACCTTAATATTATTCTTAATCAAAAGAAAAAACATCGCAATGTTTTAAAAACAATTATTATTTATCTTTCAAATCAACCATTTACCTTCTACTCAATTTTTCAGTCGTTTTTCCATTATAGCAACTTTAAAACTCCGGTCGTCATCCTAAAGTAGCGATGAAAATAACAACTGAAAAATTAAGATGAAGTTAGGTTGTATTATTTACATTTCCTTTGAAGAGATGCTCATGATGTACAATATTTCATGTAATAAGAGCATGATAAAATAATTATTTTCGGTATTTTTTGCAGTTTTTCCGTATTTGGGGCCAGGAAAGTCTCCAACTATCCGGAAACACTGGATTGGAAGTGTAAGTTAGATACACTCTTGTTTATACATTTCCATAGCCTGGAGGAGACCAATGTGACTTCAACGATTGTGCTGTAGATGAAGGGTACTCAGTTTGGGCTAAATAAGCTCACAGGATGTTTTCTGTTGAGGAAACACAGTGAGGTCCTTTTGATTTGTTGAGTAATTACAACACTGCGTAATCGTTTCTCGAGGTACTCAAAATGGTTCCCCTCTCTGTCTGTCTATCTGCCTGTGTCTGTCTGTCTATCTCTCTCTGTCTATATATATTATTGTGTCATCGGCAGACAGCTGTTTCGTTGTATTACAACTGTTCAGTGTGGCTATAGACTATCTATTATCCCATCCAATACCCCGAGGTAGGATCGAAACCTTCGTTTCAGACCCAGAGGCTACCTGTGCCCTGTGAAACTGGACGGTCAGCAAGTTTGAATTTACTCACACATACATTCCCCGTGCACCAGAGTGCTCCATTCCAAAGTTTGAAGAGCAATACACAAAGTGTATGTATGTATATATGTATAAGAGAGTGGAGAGAGAAAGTTGTGAGACGAATAGAGAGAAACCAAGAGACAGGCACAAAACAGATAACGAAAATAATACTAATGGTAACGGAGTGACATCTTTCGCCTCCATTACTGAAGAGTTGCATTATAATCGTAACATAAACCAACAATAGATTCAATTGTCAAGAGACAGTGAATATAAAGAGGTTTGCCTTGTGTGTTGATAGAGAGATGTCAAAATCTAATTGAATTTTCCTGTTCTGTTCATCAAAAAAATAATAGTAATAAATAATGACGATCTCCTCTTTATTTCTTTGCAACCTTTACGTTTTCTTTCTTTTCATTAATTCCTTCCTTCGTTGGACAGACGTAGCCATCAAAGATGGCTGAGGTTTTTCTCATTTTCATATGTGCATATGTTTGTTAGTTTTGTTTATGCATTAGCTGGTGTGTTCCACTGCTCCAGGCCATACTGTTATGTCTATAGACTTAAGAAATGACATCAATACTCCACTTGACCCCTGGTAAAAATGTAGTTTTATTTTGTAAAAAAAAAAAGATTTTATGTCCAATTGGGAGCCTCATTCTGTCGGATCTATTAAGAATCTATGTATTTCCAGTCATTTATTTTTTCACTTTATTCAAGATATTTCCCAGTCGAAAACACCAGTGATGTCATAAATGTTTTGACCATATTTATTCTTCGATGGAATTTTTTTACATGGCTCGAAATTCTGAGGCTACGGTCATTCAATTATTGACTATGATGGTTACTCAATTATTTTTCGTCTTTTTTTTCTTGCCACATCCTTCTTTCTTTTTCTCATTTTTCTCTAATTTTGCCTAAATTTTTTTTCTTTCTTTTCGTCATTTTTCTTCAATTTTTCCTTATTTCTTTCATTAATTCATTATTTTAATTCTTTTAATTCTCTGCTCCTTTCTTCCATTTCAGGTTTTCCAGTTTCCTCCACCCCCTGTTCATTTCCTTCATTTTTTTCCTAAGCCTCTTTTCTTCCCATGCTCTTCTGCTCCCTCAGCCTCTTAATCTTTCCCATCTTTTACTTTCTGTCATGGAGGTTCAGCTAGCCTAACGGTTAGCAGAACGGGAAATAGAATCGGCAAACCGAGTTCGAATTCCAGCTGCCTACATTTCAAAAATCCTTCATGAAAGAGCCTCCTTCTTTGATACCATCGCAATGTCCTCAGGGGCTTCCTTAGGTGATGAGATTTTAATACCAAGGTAACGGATGACGGCATAACGGGCAATTCTGTTCATGTTTCCAACAATTGCTGACTCTCAAGTCCAAATTATCTGCAATAGAAAATACGAAACAGTTACGAACTTCCAATTTCCTGTGTAATCATTCAAAAAATTGAACTATATGAGAATTTAGTTTGAACATGTCTGTGTACCTTAGGCCTCGAACCCATCAATCACCCTTCGTATATAAACATTGTTATCCTTGGAAAGATGAGAAAAAAAGTTAACGTTTCAAATTAAATTCTATCTAAACAAACTATCAATGAGTTCTGAACGAAACTAGCCCAGTCAGTAAACATAGATGTACCCAGATTTTGGAAACAAACGCTTAACGCCACTTTTTAGCTTGTTCCTCTCTTTGGTACTTGAATGAGAAGACAAAAGATTAAGTCTTTACAGAAACTATCATTGATTCATTACTTCTTCCTCGAATCCGACGCCTAAATAGTTATAACAGTAGTAGGCCACGGTAATATAAACAGAAAGCAAGAGAAATCGATCTGTTTAGTTAGCGCTAAATATATTTAGTTCCCAAGAAATACGCATTACTGAGACCAAAAAGAAATATACTGTGCCTGAAACGAGAGAAGTAGAGAATACTTAGTTATCCCTTTTCTATAAGAGAAACCCGACTGTGGATTCTTACGAAGCTAAGGCTTGATAGAAAGGGGAGAGAGATGAACAGGCCTATCACACACGTGCAACTTCATGTGGATTTGAATATAAAATGAGGGTTACTGATCCAGTGATCCCTCCTGCCTTATAAATGGTCGGATGGAGCTGGAATTTAGTACTTGATACTTCTGGATTAAGGTACAACTTTTGTTAACAACGAATTATAAAAGGGTT
The DNA here is from genome assembly GCA_963457665.1 of Thysanoteuthis rhombus. Lineage (NCBI taxonomy): Eukaryota > Metazoa > Mollusca > Cephalopoda > Oegopsida > Thysanoteuthidae > Thysanoteuthis > Thysanoteuthis major. The sequence goes on along the minus strand of OY735212.1, from coordinate 2,867,421 downwards.
ATTACACTGGCTTCGGCACCAGCCGTTCCTGTTTAAAAAACTGACTTCCCACCATTTTAAGAGTAGAAACTCTAGAACAGTCTAAGCCGGCTTTAAGTAAAAAATATCAGAATGTATGGATATGATTTAATAATTTAAGTAAATTAGTTGACTCGTGATGGAATTAAATGGAACTTTCGCTATATAGTGAAATGTTTGGTTAATACAGTCAATTATGAACCTGATTCTCAGACCATTTCAGACCAGACAGATCCAGACCTGGTGCCAAAGCCAATGAAGGTCTATGGGGTGTGGTTCTGCTCAGTGTAGTCGAGTCCAAAGTTCCCAGAACGAATTCTGAGACTTAAGATCAAGGCTCTTATGCTTTTGCAACAATTGTTGGGAGGATAAAGATACTTTTTTGAGGAGGTGGGGTTTCCTGCCCACACGTTTGCATATGCTGTATCACCATATTGAAGTGACTTTGTTTCACACTCTGTTCTTGAGGGAGTTTCGGCGAATAAGAAAACCTGATTTTCAGACCGGATAGATGCAGATGTGGTGTCATAGCCGGCGGGGTTTTTATCGCATAATACGTGGTACTGTTCTGTGGAGTCAAGTCGGAAGGGCTCTGGATTCGTTCTGAGACCTAACGACCAACTCTTTCATGACAAATAAGAAAACCTGGTTTTCATTGAAGGTTATGGCTTGCTTACTGATTACGCAGGCTGCAGGACTACCTCAGCTAAAGTTATGAGTTCCTTGTGATAATCCACCTTGATCAAGGTGACAACATGCAAATAAACACATACGTTTTCCTCTTTTCTAAAAAAGCAAAAAATGTTTATCGAGTTGATATTGTGTTTTTCATCTCCTGCAAGTTCTTCGCCACATGTCTTAACTCGAGTGTTTTTCGATTCGAGGCCGTCTTAGTTGATTTTAGCGGATCGCACTGTGTAAGTTAAAAACCTTTACTGGAATAAACACATACTTTTAATCATCTAGAGATCTCCTTTTACTAAGAAGACTATATGCAAATGAACTCATTTGTTTTTCCCCTCTGAGGCAAAATCAAAAATTTTTTTGAAGCTAACGTCGTATTCATCACTTCTTGCATAGCTACCGCCTCCTGTCTTATCTTGTGCTTTTTGCTTCGATGCCTTCTGAGTTGATTTGAATGGGGTGCTCTGTATGCAATAAAAACGTTAACCTGAATGAACTTGTTTTTGTGACTATCGAAAACAAACGCAAATATAACGCGAATCATGTCTCTAATGATATCGAAATAGAGTAGAAGAGAAGAGAATTGCGAACAGGGTTTTTCTTCAATTCACAATAAATGTGTTTGTTAGATGTTCTTTTTGTAAGAACAATCAATTTTTGGGATGAAGTTCTTTTGATTGGACAGACAAAGACATTTTGCAATACCTTACATTTTTTCATTCGTGCATGTCGAAGTTTTCATTGTTCAAAATCGAGGATTGATGTCATTTTTTTTTGTTTTCAGGGGTCAGAATTTAGTGTGATTTCTTTCTTCACTTCAATCAAAGGGACATTTTTTTTAAAGTTTTTGTGATAAAATTGGAGTGAACTTTCATTTTTCAGATTTAGGTGTCAAAATCGAAGAGGAACTTATTTTTCATTTTCAAGGATCAAAACCGAGGACAGAGATTTTTTCTCTTTTAGGGGTCGAAATCAGGAGGGAACGTTCATATTTTAGGGGTCAAATTTAAATGGGATTTTTTTTCATTTATACGGGTCAAAATTGATGGGTCATCTGTCTTTCACTTTCACTGTCTTTTCACTTTTTTGGTCACTTTTAAGGGTCAAACTCGAAAGGAACGTGAGACCTTTTTCAGTTTTCGGGGTTGAATCGTTGAGAAAGATTTTCTCCATGTTTAGAGGTGTACATCGAGGTGGGGATTTTTCTTTCTATTTTAAAGGTCAAAATAGATTGGGGGATCTTCTCAATTTTAGCTGTCAAAATCGGAGAATTTTTTCTGACTTTTTATACAAGAGATTTACTTTTAATGGATTTAGTAAAATTTGCAATATATTTTTAACTCAAAGAATGTGTTTCTAAATAAACTAGTAAGAGTTTGCAAAGCATTACATTGAAATAATGGTCGCATTCTTTTTTTTCTTAGTCGTCATCTAGCAAAGGAAAGATTTTCTGAAACATTTAACATTAGAGTTTATTTGCAGTTCCAGTATAATTAACGCAGTACATTCCTCGGCATCTCGGCGCTGATCACTGCAAAAGATTTATATTTTATTGCTAAAGACATACTTTCAACTGAGTGAGCTTAATGCAGCAGCGGTTACAATCTAAAAATAATCTAATACTTGCAGGTATTAAAGTTCTCACACCGCTGCAGTAGCAAAATAAAAAAAATATGCCCTAAAATGTTGCAATGAATGATGACCAACGCAGCAAAAATCTTTTTTAACTCCCCGTGCATATTTTTATACGCCTGCTTTTACCAGAGCTGTAGTTCATATGCATCCATCTTATGATATGCAATATGCACGTACTCTCTTTTGCAGCACAACATGATACGCTGTATGATTTGTTATGGACACTATGAGTGATAATGATGTTCTGATTTCTATGTGTTTATCCCATACAAATATTTGATATCATTTATTTTTATATGACTTCCAAGCAGTGATAATGGTGCATTGTAGAAGGTTTTACAGAATCATGTTAAAATTGAGAAAACAAATTACGTCTCTCATTAGGAACATATAGCCCATTTCAAACTCCTAGAAATCTAGATCGAAGGGCTAGTATTGATAATAAAAACGATAATGATAACAATGGTAAATACTAAAAATCGGTACCAACAACATGTGGAAAGTGTTATGGAGAATGATGAGGTGAAGATCTTACCAGACGTTTAAACAGATAGAATCATCAAAGACAAACGTACAGATATTTTGGTGTTGACTGAGGATTCTGATATTCTTGGTGGACACACTGTAAAAGGATTGGTAAATATTGGGACTTGAAGGCAGAACTGTAAAAGTTGTGTGCATAAACGAACAACTGTTGTTCCAGTTGTCATCCGAGCATTTGATTCAATTCCAAATATTTTGCCCAACTCCAAACACATGTTGACCAATTCTGCATTGAGTACTATCTGTGATTGTTGCAGAAGTTTTTGCTTCTTGGAATGGTTACCATGCTGAAAAAAGTTATAAAGTCAAATAGACCCGATGGAGAGTGTAAATTCATCTCCAGTGTTTCTCACCGTGCAGAAAAAATGATTATAATTAAAATGGTGACGCTAAGGATGAAGATGCTAATAACAAAAATAGCAACAATAACAACGACAACAACAACAACAATAGAGATATTTGTTTCTTTCACCTCAATTCTCTTCGTACTATTTAACCAACATCAGCCATGGAAGAAAAAGCAGATCAGTAGGCGTTCAATCAATCTACATATATACGCAGTGCCAAAATTCTTTTCTGTAGATGAAAGTTTAGTTCGAATATTTAACTGTAGACTTGTAGGTAAAAAGAACCTGGAGGATGTAGGTACAAAGACTTTAGATGAGTTGGTAGTACAAAAGAGCTAACCAGCAGCGCCGGCAGCGCACCTCTGCATTGGTATAGCGATAATTAAAGGCAGAGATACAATACACAGGCAGGAAACCCTTTGAACAGAAATAAGACGAAGGAGGAACGGGCTGCTGCGGGTAATGAAACGACAAAGACTGATAAGGATTCAAGAAGAAGAAGAAAGATAAAAAAAAAGAGTTGAAGAAGAAAAAGAAATATGAAGAAGAAGAAGAAGAAGAAGAGGAAGAAGGAGATACCAGAGAAGTGTTTTATACAAAGAGGCATGGATACATTTACAGTACTGTCAAAGTTATTGTGCACGTTTTTCGAAATTGACTTATTTTATTCAGAACCTCATTTGAACTACGGAGATGCAAATATTAAGGCATTTTTGATTCTGCATTTGTTCAAATATTCTGTACCAAGAGAACTTGAAGTGTGGCTGACCTTAAGTGATCTCAGGTTGACTTCAAATAAACTTGAACTCATCCTAACCGAGGATTTTGGCTGATCTCTGGCGAACTAGCATGCACTTATAAGACTTCCTGTTTCCGAACTAGTGTCCATTTTAACCTTATCTATAGTAACAGGTCTCAAATAAAACATATTTCCCTAGCCAACCCAAAAGGTCACCCATCTAGGTGCTGGCCAGACTCGACGTTGCTTAACTCCGGTAATCGTACAAGAACCGATGCATTTAACGCAATTTAGCCATTGCTGGCGTACGTGCGTCTCGGGTAAAACGAATTCTCCTGACCAGTTTGGGCAGTGACCATACACAAGCTTACTTAACTACGAATGGATATATCACAGATATACCAAGAGATATTCAAAAGAGATATCAAAAGATATGTAACTGATATATAAAGAGATATACAATAGATACACCATCTGATACATCAATAGATGAACCAACAGATGTACAACAGATGTACCAAGAGATAAGCAACAGACAACAGAAATACAAACTGATATAAATCAAATATACAACAGATGTACCGAGAGATACACAACAGACATACAACAGATAAACCAAATGATATAAAACGAATATACTAACAGATATACAGAATTTATACCACCAGATATATAATAAACGTACAACAGGAATACCAAGATATAAAACAATTACATTAACATATATACCAACAAATATACAACAAATGTACTGAGGGATATACAATGGGCATACAACGGAAAAACTGAGGGATAAAAAAACAAATTTACCAACAGATATATCAGCAGATATGCAACAGATTTACCAGATGATATACAACTGAAATACCAACAGATATAAAACAAATATACTAATAGATATACAACAGATGTACAAAGAGATACACAAAAGGAATAAAAAAAACTAATATAAAACAAATATACCAACAGATACGGCATCAGATATACAACTCGCTTTCAGACATTGAATTACTATCATACCGTCCATTCTACTTGCACGTAACTTATTCAAACATTTAATTAATCCGTCTTGTCAGGCGAAGTGGGTCTAGTCATCGTGCACACGAACGACTAGATAAAAAGAACAGCTATTACCGACGTTGTGGTAGCATTTCGCAGCCTGTGTTATTCCCAACACGATTACAACTTTGGCAAGGTGCCTTTTCGACTTCAAGTTTCGAACATCTCTTTGGATTTCTGGTAGTATTGGCTGAGTTTCTTTCGGTTTGAGAGATGCCAGAATGTATTCAACGGTGGGTTTTTAATTTTTTTTTTATTCGAGTTTACCAATTATGTAAGACAGTCCACTGCCTCTATTTATATAGAAATTAGTAATTAACTATGAAAGATGCACGCATATATTGAATTTCTATGAGATGATACGTCTAAAAAGTACACACACACACACACACACATATATATATATATAGAGAGAGAGAGAGAAAGAGAGAGACAGAGAGAGACAGAAAGAAAGAATGAAAAGAAAATTATCAAAATTATAACTATTAAAACCGATTCCCACTAAAGATAAAAAGAAATCATAAGATCTTTCAATCGATAATTTCCTCCGTTCACACCTTTTTGAAACAATACGGCAAGGGTTGGGTCTACGCACCCAATATCGTATCTTATAGAGAATCAGATTTTATGAAATATCTAAAAACCTCCAACAAGTGTGGCTTTTACTTACAATTTCTGCTTTTTTCTGATATACATACGCAGAGAGAGTGAGAGAGAGAGAGAAAGAGAGAGAGAGAGTCGAATATAGAAAGAAAGAGAGGGATATATCATATTTAGAGAGAGAGAGAGAGAGAGAGAAAGAGAGATGGATAGTGTATATATATATATATATATATATATATATATATATATATATATATAAATGTACATATATAAGTAGTAGATCGCAAATCCACATTCTACTATTTATTTCCAGCTCTACCCCAAAACAACTTAACTCTATGAGTAAAAAGTTGTATGTATCGATCACTCTATGAAATAAATCCATTACATTTCAGAAATGGCTTTATACTATTGATATATTATCATATTATGTTACACTGCTAGACTGATTTGTACCACATATACTGTGTATATGTACATGTATATAAATATATATATATATATATATATATATATATATATATATATATATATATATATATATATATAGATAGATAGATAGATAGAGAGAGAGAGAGAGAGAGAAATTGTTGAAAAGGTATATATATATATATACAAATATATATATATATATATATATATATGTATATATATATATATATATATATATATATATATATATATATATATATATATATATATATATATATATATGTTGGAGGCTGTAATTTATTTGCAAAAAATATTCATCCATATTTCTGTGGATTCAATTCCATAGGTATTATTACTCTTAGTAAATTCCCGTCTCTCGTACAGTGATTGCACTTGGTTGAATGCGCATGTCAATTGTTTCAAATGGTGTCTTGGAGATATTTTCCATCTACAATATAAAAAATTCACCTTATCTTTATATATTAACAGGCAAAAATTACTCTTATCCACCATTTGAAACAACAGACTCTTCCGGTGTAAGTTATTGACAAAGAAACATAAAACGAGCATAAAAGTCACTTTTTTTTTCATATCACACACACACACACACACGCACGCACACACACACACACACATATATATATATAAAGGAATGGATATCTATACCGACAGAATTGTAAATTTTTTAGGAACCCTTTTTGAACTGCCGACCCGTTCTTACACGATTAATATACCGGTCGGCCCTAGACAGCTTAAATAGATAAACAATCGAAGAAATGGGCTGCTGTATGAATCGAACATGCATCCAACGGAAAGCCAACTTGATGCAATGCTACTTATTACTGACTGAGCCTAGTTATCACCACTTAATTGGAAGCTGAAATAATTACTTCCAACCTCATTTTCTTCTGGTTCAGTGCCTGCGTTCATGTTCCTCAAACGCTGACAATTATTTTATGAAAAAAATGGATATTTAATCCGACAGAATAGTTATAAGTGCGATTGGAATATTCCCCATGTGAAAATGGATTGTCGGTTCAAAAAAAGTTTCTGTTAAAAAAATAACCTCATCATCGAGCAATGGCTAACAAGCTAATGGAGCAGGACAGTCATTACTTACTCAGTGGACGCACCCCAGGCAGAGTCCATCCTTGTATACTCATGATCTGTTGATAGTTATAGTGGATTTGTTTGCGCCACACTTTTTTTAATACCAAGGTTTGGTCTTTTAACCTATGAGTCATCTACAAGGCAGCGGCTTCTACCCTAGTCATACAGCCTAGGGCCCAATTAGCTACTGAACACTGACGGAAATTCATCCTATGAAGAGTTTTATATGCTCTTAGCTCGTACAGGGAATCAAGCCCCTGGTGTTCGGCGTGTGGGATAGACGTTCTAGCCACTATACCATCCGAACGGACATTGATACTGTAGTCAGTCAGATACACACTGAACGTCCGACACTTGTGGCCTTGTGCAACAGTGTGCTGACCTTAGTAGACACTCATTTGTCAATTTTTTTTTCAAATACCGTTTCTCTTTACCACGGATGTAAGATCATTTATTAGGTTCTAATTAATGTTCTCTTAGTATGTGCACAATACATAGATATGAAGCTCATGTGTGCACAATCTGGCTAAAGCATTTTCAATTGATTCTGTTAGTATACTGAAGTATGTGAAAAATATTTTCGGCTCTGGGCTTCCATAGGCCAAAATATGAAAACACCAGACATAGACATGTTATATATCACTGGAAAGGTATTGATGAGCTGATCATGTCCTAAACGTGGTCTATAGGTTTAAAGTTCACAGGTATAGAGTTAAACTTATTTTTGTTCGTTAAATTTAATCACTCGCCAACATAATCTTAGATTATAAAATAGAAATAAATTGTGTTCGCAAAAATATGAGATTTATAATCACATTAATTCAGAAATAGTTTCTCCCTTACGTCCAGTAAAAGTTTTTCTTTAAAAAGAATTAAAAAAATAGTCCACGCTTGAAGAAGAGCTCTTCTAACTTTGCACCTCCCCGCAATTAACCAGAAAAAGCTACACGATCTTATCCTCCCCTATTTGACCCGATATGAAAGCTCACCTTGCCTTAAAGGTAAGTTGGGTTGTAGATTATTTTATGGCTTAGCCATGAAATGTCCAGGGGGAGGGGTTGATCAAAATAACCCAACAATTTGAACTTCTTAAAAATTCTTTAAAAAAATCTAATTCCCTAAATTATACCTTCTCAGTAGCTGAAACTCGGTAAATATTCAGGATGAATATGGAGTTTTTAGGCTCCAACTTTTTAAAGATACGAAGTACAAAAAATTCAGTATTTTTGGCATAGCTAGAAAATCGAAATTCTTACGATAGCAAATAGTGTATTATTTATTTAGGAAAAAAAACTTTTTTGCCTCGCAAAATATTTTTTATTCTAGCGCGATTTAAGTTCCTAGATGCTGTGTCAAAATGACCCCCACCAAGAGCGTTTAAGGTAATAGAAATGTTGCAGGCCTTCTCTGATTAACTTAGATATTTTAGCTTATTTCTTTGAAATGTCCTGAGTTTAAAAAAAAAATGTAAGTTCTTAATGGGAGAAATTTATCGAGAAAAATCTTTTTTCTAAAAATATTGATTTTATATTTGTCATTTTTTTTTTCGCTAATTTATTTGTATGATACTTCTCTTACCGTGAATCGTCTCAGGCTCATTATTATCTTTGGTTTGCAATATACATCTGATACGTAAAGTTAGTTATATGATTAGTGAGTTGTTATTGTTTCGTACCCACAGTAGTAAAAAACATCCGAAATGGATAAGACATCATTAATACAACCAAGAGTTGCAAAGTCAGGAATTTAACAAATAAATTCTATAATTTATTTTAGATGGATGATGAATCAGGAGATGAACAGCCTACTAAAATTTCAAGTCTGGAAACAAACCATAACTACGACACCATTTTCCAGAAAGATGGTTCTGCTGATTGTATCGTGAAACCAGAACAAGAATCATTGACTCTCGGTGATCCAAATATAACTGCTGTGCACGATCGTTTGTGTGATTTGAAAGCCAGAAAAATACCCAAGAAGTTGCTATAGCAACATAGTTAATGAGAGAAACTTGAAAAGGGATAAAGAACATCAAGTCCGATCAACAAGTTATAGCAATGCTTCATTGATTTCTCCTAGGAGCAGAAAGCCATTATCTAGTTCCTTTTTGGTGGGCTTCGTCGACTGAAACCCAATCTTCTTCCAGTGAGGAAAAGCTACTGCGATCAGCAGCATGTCCTTATAATTCCGAATCGGGCATTTTTGCGTGAGAGAAGCCAACCCTTTACACAAAGAAACAAAACCAAAAAGTCTGAAAATGTTGGAAGTGGCAAAGATGGTTGAGGATAAAAGCTTTCTCTTTTATTCGTATGAACACCCTTCCAGTCAGTAGATGCAATAGTGAATGACGTAAAATATCATCAGAGCGGGAGAAAATTGACGTCCGTATTGCAAGTAGACATATTGACATGGCATTTCGAGTAATAGCTGATATTGGAATATTGAATGTGTGTCGGTTTTAAATAAACAGCTTGGGGATTGTTGATCTGATCCTGAACAATGCTATCACCAACTACGTGAATCCTTTACGTGATAACTATCACGAAAATATAATCATCTATAAATGGTACTTGAAACAGTTTATAACATAGAAGTGGAAATATAATTTATCAAACCGAGACGGAAAGATGAACAAGAAAAATGGTGTCTTTCAAAGGAAAAAGGAGGTATTTTTTGGAAATATGAAGGGCAACATGTCTTCGAGGCTGAACCGTTTGGCACACAGTAGCAATCTAAAAGCCAATGAAACTTACTGGTTTGTTCGATGATCATGAATCACCAGAGATGCCACAAATTTCAATCCAGTGGATTATCGCTAGTCCTGGCAGTGGAATTTAAACTATTAAAATGAAATTTCATGTGGGCCAGTGAAGAATAAAACGTAAATACGAGGCCAAGTTCAGTACAAACCTACAGACCAGAGTAAAACAAGTTTCTGTTATTCAAAGGAGACACCATTTTCTGTTCGTTTAGGTTTGCTGGTGCACAAGAAATTTAGAAGCAAAGATGTAATGTTCTGACTAAATTGAACTTGTCAATAGATTATGAAACAATCTTGAAAACAGAAATTGCCATCGCCGATTTAGCAATAAAAAGGATGTCTGAAAACAGCGGAGTATATGTGTCTCTTTCTATAAGGTCGAGTACTCCAATCTACTTTGATTTTGACAGCTGTGACTTTATAAATGACACCGAAGATTGTAAAAACGAGTTTCATGGAACAACCCTAATTGTGTACCAGCGTCCGATTCCCGAAAAAAGATTCCAGTCGTCTTCTACAGATTGAAATGTAATAAGATGAGATCTAGAGGTTTTCCCTGCAGCAAAAACGTGTCGTAAACCGGAATTAGTGAATAATGTTCGTCCTTCCATTCTGATTAACTGGACATTGACCTTTATTGGAAGTGCTGCTATATTTGGTTTCTCACGAAAACTTTAAATTGTAAAGACATAGAAAACGGGTCACCGACATGGGCAGCTTACAATTCCCTCATCACTCATCAGCTTTGCCAGTCACTATCCACGGTGGCGTTCCACTTTATCCTGCCCTGACTCACAGATTGAAGTAATTTCTCTACTACGTCCCAGATGTGCCAAATCTGCTTTAACATCTCCTGGTGGGAAAATGATAATTCTGTTAGATCTACAGCTGTATCCAAAGGCTTTGCAATTACTGTCTCGAAAGGTAATTAATCGACATTTCGTATTTCGTTCAGGTGAACCTTATATAGTTTGCCTTTCTTTACGTGATGGGAAAGTGAATAGAAAACGGTGGACGTGATCAAATTTGGGGGTGGAGCAAGACTGTATGACACAACAACACTAAATCATGTTGTTGGGGTCAAGTACTCGAAAAGCAGTAGAAAGTCAAACTTAGTACTGCAGTACCTACCTTCGTTCAACGCATGGAGATTCCTTGGATAAACTTGTAGAAGGAGAGGCATTCAACTGTTTCTATCGATAAGAGAAGTATTTGAAAATATCAGTATGAAATGTATGAAATGTTACTCCCTTTAAACCAGGGCAACTCGCCAAGGACATTTGAATTTTTATAATTCGTTCTTGGAACTGATGATTCCATACTCCTTTGTGCATGACCTTCAGAATTATGCCGGCCTAATGCATTTAGCCTAGATACATGCTCTAAAAGCCGTTTGGCAATCTTTCGTAGATAGAAACTTTTCTGTAAACAAGAGTGAGAGTGCTTGCAGTGCTATCGGCACCGACAATGGAATCGAACAAGGAAAGCACTCATTGGGTGTTGTTAATGGGATCGTTCTAGTTTCGATGCTTCGAAACTGATTGTAAAAAAATTCGGGGATCAAGCAAAATCAAAATTTACGAGTGAAAATTGTATCACCAACTTACGTTGTACGTTTTTTTGTATATCCTTTCGGGAAACAGACGAGATCGTTGTCTTGTAACGTAGTATTCAAATCTGTTCCTTTTGAACATTCACAAACTGATTTTCTGAATTAGGTTCCAATCGAAATAGATATGTAAGATAATTAATAAGTGCACTTACGCTGGCCTCATCGACGGCCGTTTATGCCCGGACTTCACTAATCATAAGTCTCTCCTCGTATTTGAAAATAGACTTAAAGGTGACAGTCATCTGGAGTGGTGTCACACACCTCATCATGCACTCTTTCACCCATATCTGAGGAGAATATTCATGTCTTTCCGGAGGGAATCAATACTAGTCTCGGTCAGAGTTTGAACTCAGTCCTTCCAGTACACGTTCAGCGCTGCTGAGCGATCAAAGACTGGCACTACCGAATATATATATATATATATATATATATATATATATATATATATATATATATATATATATATATATATATATATATATATACAAATATACGATATTTGAAAACGGAACAGTTTACTGCAAGCACAGAATGTGGGATCGCATGAAACAGAGGATTTCTCACAGCTTCAAATTTACAGCTAACTCTTTGAAAATAAGCTTGAATGAAGAATCGTTGTGATTAATGAAGATTGGACTTTGATGCAGTATATCTGAGTCGTTTCTCAGAAACGTCTTACAAAAGTTGATTCGACGGTATGAGTCGTCTATCAATCCATGTGCACTCTTACAGAGGTTGATTGGACAGTATGAGGTATCTACGGTGCCACGTCCACTTTTACAGAAGTTGATTGGACAGTATGAGTTATCTAGGGTTCCAGGTTCACCCTTCAAGGTTGAAGGGAAGCTTCGTCCATGCACTGATAAAAGTGAACTAATGCATATAATTGGGGGAAAAACAGAATTCCAATGATGTGTCCATTTACTTTCAAAAGGGATACTTCAAACATGGGGAAAACTGGAAGGGAAACTGTGGATGAGGAGGACCACTGGAGGAGAAATAACGAGCAAGGGCCACCATACAGGGAACTATAAATTGTATAGATTACATCTCAAGAGAAAACAATTATAATCTATATACTCATGCTTGTGAATGCTGATGACGTATTTTATATTCTTCACGAGAATTGATCAACAAAAAGAATACGATTTCTCTTTGATGACAAAAAATCACGTATTTTTGAAAAGGATGTGGCGGATATTTTCTGTGACAAGAATTCATTAATCAAAAGAATAAATACCGTTTGACAAAGTAAGTTATAAAGATGTTGGATACATCTAAAAAGGTCAGCGTAATAGATATGGAAATGGAAACAGAGCGGTCACTTGACACCGCTGCAAAAGTGGTGATTTTTGATGGCATGACTCGAGCGAATAAACTGGAAGTCAATAAGGATGTGGAAAAAATACTTGCAAATGAATTGATTAGAGAAAGGGTTGGCTTTCCGGAAGTGCACTTAGTCTTTGATCGATACACCGACGGCTTTCAAAAGGAACGCACGTGAGAGAAAAGACCTGGCGGAAAAAAAATACATTATAGAACCAAAGATTTAACTCTTGCTCTTGGCATCAAAATGAAAGTTCTTATTTTCACACAAAAAGTCAACCAACAATGTTTTTTACGAAAAGATTTGTTATGCTGTCTAAAACTGACTGCGTATCTAATAAACTAGAATATCATGATGAACATCTGTATTACGACCAAAAAGAGACCGATACAATCATCTATTTTTGGACTCAAACTGTGACCAACATAGATCCATAATAATGCATAGTTTTGCCCTTTGCTTGGTTCAAACTTTCAGAACAGACGAAGGTGGTAAAGTCAGCAATATTGAAAACCGCAAATTGATGACAATCACATTCCAGTGACTAGTGACGATTACCTGTCACTGTAGTAATGATGCAACTAACCATTTCCGTCAATACTTTCAGATGATACTCAAACCCGTATCGTTGCAACAAATTGAGATTAGTTTGCTTAGATATATGCCAGTATGAGTTCGAAAATAGATCAGGCAACGAGCAATTAAAAGAAGAATGTTAAAGATTTATACGTTACTTCAGTGATAATGACTATGAATGGACAGTATTTTAGGCAGATGGTTATACATATTTAGATGTTCATCTCTGTTGTTGTTTTCATGCTTTTTTGGATGGGGGAGGATTGTTGTATCAATTTTTATCTGAATTTATTTTTGTGTGTGCTTCTTTCGCTTTGTTCTTTAGATTTAGTCTAGTTTTGTCTCTGTTCTGCAAAATGTTAGGTTTGCTGAAACAGAAGAATCCCTCAAGTGAGGCTGTAACTTTTTTCTTCTTTTATTGAAGTTAGCAAGTCTATCAGCCCCCAGAAGGTTTGGCATAGGTTCGATGTTGGTTCGCTGTTCTGTATTTTGGAATTGGTAGTTACATTAGTATGCATCAGATCATCCTGTAATATTTGATAATTATCGTAACTGAAGGTTGATATATGTTTTTCCACCGAATTCCAGCTTTGTTTGGGATAAGTACTTAGTGGGGAATTGGCAGCAAACTATATATTTATAAATCATCAAACTCAAATTATTTTGTTTTTTGACCATTACTTCTTTTTTTCAGACGCTATTAAGCGCATCAATTTTTTGGCAACGGTATCCAACTTGTACCTACTTAGTTTATCACGATTTTGTGATAGGTCGTCTAGCGAAAGACTTTCTGTTGACTAGTCCTTTTTATAAAGAATGATCAGCTCATCAATACACTCCAAATTAAAAATAAGATGTTAGGTATTATTGAACAGGTACCTTATGAGAGTCAGGACCCAGATTTCAATTGATCCCCAATTATGGTAAACAGGGTCTAAAAAACAAATATGCTTTCTTATATCTCAGTATAATAATAGGGTCAATAAAAGATTTTCTCAACGAATTCACAGAGGAACAGAAATACGCCCGAATTCAGCAATTGCAATCTATACGAACAAATGAAAACACAAATATAATCGTAATTAGAGATACAATTCGCCCATACTTTTCCTTCGTTTTTGATAACGTTATCTCGGGTATTAACAAGTTCTTCGATATCTGCTTCTTACAATTCCGTCGATGTTGACCTGGAAGGAGAAACTAACTGATTTTCAACTTTTTCTTTTTTCTTTTTAAAGTAAGTAATTGTCCATCGAAATGGTTTTTCTAAACTTTCAAACACATGATAGTCATTTGGAGCAAGGAAAGGAGAGTAAGGTAGATAAATCATTTTATCGAGCCGAATATCTTTGTGTTATTTGACTGCACAAGTGGTACGGGGACTTACTCTCTCGCGATGAAGCATGGTCCTGTCTCTGTTTACCAAGGATGGGCGTATTCCAAACGCCTTAAAAAGTCGTAATGGATGGTTTCTAGCATATCTCTCCGAACACTTGAACAGATCTCTTTCAGTTGAATGTCGCCTCTCAGCTAAAGCACTGGTCTGTCATCTCTTTTCTTTCTATTTCCACTCCAGTTTCTTCAAATCTATTCATTCCTTTCTTTCATAGTCTCTTCCGATCTATCACCTTGCGAACCCCCTTTTTACTTACATATATTCGTAAATATTACAAACTATTCAATTCTACGTTTTCTACGCATCTAGCCAAGCTTATTTTTATTCTCATCCTTATTTTTCCCCCTTATATGTTCCATTCTTTTATATCTACCTTTCAGGTTTAATGCATTTTATCTACAGGCAATATCATCCCAGCATGCAGTACTATTCCATAATATCTACTTAAACGAGTGCCTGAATAAAAATTGCCTTATCGATACATATTATACACGTGCAGAACCAATTATCTCAACTCTAAGGTCATAGTGACTGAAGCACTATTAGTTTCTTCATAGAAATAAACTCGTCAACAAATCTGAGTTAATCGAGGTCTAGTTATTGGTATTAACAAATTAACCGCAGTCTTAATGAGTCTTCGAAATTCACATCAGCACAGGCGAATAAACGTCGACGTCTCTATAATCAATTCAATTTATGAGGCGAATATAAATTCAGTACAAATGAATCAACCACTATTTAATAGATGCAGTGTTCATAAGCGTCCCTTTTGAGACCAGATTTCATTCGAGTTCAGAATTACTGAAAATCACTTATTGATTTTACCCAAATAGGATTAGATTAGAACATGAGTAGAAGATATGCATTGGGGTGAACAGAACACAAACTGTCTTGGCCGGAGTTTGAACTTGGTTGACTGATTCCATTTTCCGTTTTGTTGATCGAGATGGGCTTAGAGTAAACGGTAGAAAAAAAATTCAAAGTTGAGGAAGAAAATAGACATGAGGAGTCGTGGGAGAAGGAATGAAAATGTCGTGAAAAGGAAGAAGAGAGACAGAACGAAAAGGAAGTAAATAAAAGACGTTCGGAAGAAATGGAAAGATCTGTAAAAAGAAAAAAAAGAAAGAAAGAAGAAAGTTGAACAGAATGGAATAAGAATTTTGTTCGAAAAAACAAATACACGTGAAAGATTTTAACCGAAGAACGAATAACTGATAAAATTCTATTCATGACATTACTGGCGTTTTCCACTGAAAAATATCGGAAATGAAATAGATAAAAGAAAGGTAGAAACATTGACATCCTGGAGAATCTAGATGTTAGCAATAGGCCCGTCGGAATAAGGTAAAAAGCTTTTTGTTTTTTTAAAAAAAAAAGCTTTTTTCCCCCCAAAAATCAATAAAACATTTGCAGAAGAGGTCTAGTGGAGCAATGATGCAAATTCATGAATCTCTAGAAAAAACGGTATGGCCAGGACAAACAAGCAATCAAACGAACAAACAAACGAGCATGAACGTATGGAGAAGGCAAGAACCCTTAACCCTCTTTGATGGCTACGGTTGTTCAGAAAGGGAAAAGAGGAAAAAAAGGAAAAAATAGAGAGCATTTTGAAAGAATGAATGAAGAAAATATATTTGAAGGGAAAATGAAGTAATAAATAGAATGAAAGAAGCGCAGAAAGCAAGACAGAAAGAAAGACAAAAAGTGCGAACGTTGAGAAGAGAGGAGAGGATCGTCATTATTTATAACTATTATTTTTTGATGAACAGAACAGGAAAATTCAATTAGATTTTGACATCTCTCTATCAACACACAAGGCAAACCTCTTTATATTCACTGTCTCTTGACAATTGAATCTATTGTTGGTTTATGTTACGATTATAATGCAACTCTTCAGTAATGGAGGCGAAAGATGTCACTCCGTTACCATTAGTATTATTTTTGTCGTCTGCTTTGTGCCTGTCTATTGGTTTCTTTATCCGTCTCTACCCCTTTTCTCTCTCTCTCTCTCCATATATATATATATATATATATATATATATATATATATATATATATATATATATATGTGTGTGTGTGTGTGTGTGTGTGTGTGTGTGTGTGTGTGTGTGTGTGTGTGTGTGTGTGTCTATCATGAGTATTTGAACAAACAACAATTTGCCTTCTAATCGCTTGGGTTTGAGAGTTAAACATATTAAACATGACAAAAGAAGAAACATTCCATTTGCTATCAACATAAGAATGCATGCATACAGTCATGTTTTTGTTGTTCTAGCTGCGACATGTCGAGTGTTTTGTTGCTATCCTTCCAAAATCTTGTTCAGAAATGGTCAAAGAGATTAAAAAAGTGAACTTACATTGCTATTTGGAAGAGTCTTCAAATAATAAGAAAAACTAGCAGTGGTGCAGACAGTATCTCTATGCGGTTCACATGTCTGAGATTGAGGAAAGAAATGGGGATATATGTGAGTTGCGGGTTGCTTTGAAGGAGCGGGAGGCGCGGTTTTTGTATCTGCGTAGGTGAGTGTCAGGTTTGATCTGAAAGAAGGGTCTGTGAGAGGAGGGGTCAGAGGTGTTTATTATCTACCTCTGTGGGTGTTGGCTTGTCTTAGATAAGATAGGTGAATTTGGAGGAGGGTTGGGAAGAAATGGTCAGTTCTCAGGGAAGATAGGTTTGACTACGTTTTTTTTTTCTCTTCAGAATGGAGAGATGATGTCTAGCATTCAATGGATAGGTGTTGAAATAAGTGGTGATGGAAGTAGGGGGTGTTGTTTTCCTCCTTTAATCTTTTTGGTTCATTCTGGGTGAGACTTCATTTTCTTTTCTTGAAAGAGTGGTATTATGTGTGTTTTTATACTATTTCTAGAATGGACTGTTGGCTCGTAGCCTATTTCTAGTATGTTAATGTTGTGATGTGTTGTATTTATGTTATTCTGTTTCAAAATCAAAGCTGGGTTTGCAATCTGGACACACACACACACACACACACACACACACACACACACACACACACACACACTCACACACACATATATATTTATAGTCTATAGCCACCCTGAAGAGATTAATACATCAAAAAAGCTGTCTACCGATGACACAATAATCATATATATATATATATATATATATATATATATATATATATATATATATATATATATATATATATATATATATATATATTCCTTGCTTGCTCATTGATACCGTTGGTTTACCTCCCTATTATGATATAACGATGAAGATAACGTTATAGAAACTCTCGAGACTTCATGTCTGATCTGATCACACATCAAAAGAGTTTGATTTGGGTTGGGACTTTACAAAAGACTATATGAAAATTATAATTAGAATACTTGAATTATTGGAAATAAATTACTTCAACCTCCTTAGCGCTGATTATATATATATATATATATATATATATATATATATATATATATATATGTGTGTGTGTAATCTTGTTTATTTTCGGTCTATTCGTTTTTTCTCAATGCGACTGCTATGTATTAAGAATTGGATATATACAATCTGACAGAATGATTTATAAATCATTATAGAGAATTTTATAAAATTATATGGAAACTCACTTTTGAAATTATCTCTCGAAATTACACAGTTAATCTATTCTTCAGTCAAAACAATGTAAATAACATAAACAATTAAAAAGGATGGGGCAACTGCAGGAACCGAACCTGCGACTGATGGGGTGGAGTAAGAGTGATAAGAGTTTCTATCTAATGTATTGCATCGTTCCGTCTAACCATATATGTCCATTTCTTTATACAAAGCTGTTGCTTTGGAAGGAACAAATCCATCGAGAATAAATGAGATGAGAATTTGAGGTGGAAGCACTCCTTTGGGTATTTGCATTGCCGATAGCTGTTTAGCAAAGTGTTACTTTGAAGCTATAGGTTGCAGGTTCGATCCCTGCAGTCGCCCTGTTTTCTTTAACTGTTTATTTTATTTACATTCACTCCAAGTGATACATTAACCATGTAATGACAGGGAATTATTTCAAATAAGAGTTCCTATATAGCGTGGCGTAATTTATAATCATTCTGTCGGATCATTCATGTATATATATATATTCCTCAGGATTTGCTACACTTCTCTATCATGGGTGTCACAGAGCCAGTATTTTCTAAATTTGTCTAGTTCATCTCTCCATCTTCTGTCGGCCTCAGTTTCGCATATGATCTCTAGGGATCCATGTTGTGGGTCGTGATATATATATATATATATATATATATATATATATATATATATATATATGTGTGTGTGTGTGTGTATGTGTGTATGACGGATAAGGAATATTTTTTTTTTTACTCTTTAGTAACTTATTCTTGTTTTGGAACAAGTGGATAAATCTTTTGATTCGACAAGAGTAAGTATTGTCCCCCCCCCAAAGGTACTTCCGGTCGTACGACTTGCCATTTTCAATTTCATGTTGCAGAATGCATAATACATTCGGAATGTCAGTCAGGCATAATATTCCATGATGACCAGACATCATAGAAGAGGATGAAGGCACGCCTACTCTTCTTCCTGGGGGAGGACGCGACAGTAAAACGTTCGATACACACCTTCCACCCTAATCATACGGCTTGGAGTGTACTCAATTAGTTTCTGAGTGCACAGGAAAATTTGTCCAATAGAGAGTTTTCCGCACTCTTCACTCATTCCTGGAATCGTACCCGTGACTTCTTGCTTGTGATGCTAATAGACTAACCAGTACACTATCCAAGTGAATATTATGCTGTTTGATAAGTTCACTATAGGGACTCGACCCGACGCCTGTACGGCTATTATTATCATGTGCTGGAAACATTTAATTCTCTGGTGCTGGATGAATTTGTGGACTGGCATTGTTCAGACTATTTTCTAATTTTCCTGTATTTTAATTAGGTTCTGCAGTGTCTTATTTACTGTTCGTCTGGGGCGCCCCATCAAAGACGCGTTAATCTCACTCCCCAGCGTTTTGCTCGATGTCAGTGGGAGCAGAAAGACGGTGTTGATTAGCTGGGCCTTGATTTCCATTGAGATGTTAGGGTGTTTCAGTTCTATGAAAGCTGAAATCAAAGTATGTAAACACATTTCTGAGAACCTCAGTTAGAAGAAGCTGTAGTTTGACAAGAAAAACTTGGCAGTCGACTTCACGAATATTGATCTACCGAACCCGACATCTTCAAATATCTTGATGCAAATAGACGTGCTGAACAGTGCGATCCTATAAACATTCCGTTCCATTTCCAGCATCAAGAACTCTGAGCGTAGTTCCCTCCAACTTTTGCAAGTGTGTGTGCGTGTAGGCATTTTGCAACCAGCACAAAAAGAAAATCAATCTGAGCACAAAAGTTCTCGCATCAAATAATGTAGTAAATATTAATTATACTTATTATTATGCGTCTAATCATAATAGATTGAACATTTATTTGATAATAATAAATCACATACTTATCTGATTTCATCGAATTGATCTAAGCTTAAACTCTGCATAGCATGCAATTTTAACGAAATACATTATTTCGTTGGATGTAGTCATTCTTGAATTATTTAAAAAGACACCAATACTGATTTATTAAACACGAGAGATAGGCCGTGTCGGATTAAACTTAGATCAATCTCAAGTTTATACATGCACAAGCAGTCTGAGTGCACATACGTTTGTCACAGGAGGAAAGTTACACGACAAAGATTTTTGTGCACACTGTCAACGGATAATCAGGAGGAACATTGATTCTGTATCAATCAGGATGGCACTGTTAGCGAACAGGTGAAAAGACTTTGGAAAAAGGTCTTTTTATGCGCTAGCATCTCTTGCATCGGTTGCCGTCACTGACTGACGTACCGGAGTGTTTGTTATGTCCCTGGCCCAGAGCTGCCAACTTATGTTTTGTCGAATAATATCCTCTTCTCAGTGTTGCCAATTTACATATATTACATAAAAACCTAAATGTTTTGGGTTGCTTCTAGATATCAGAAAATTGTTATTGAGATGATTTTCAATAAAATAAGCAATATTTTAGTCAAATAAGTATCTTCGAATTTAATCTATAGCAATTAAAAGAGCGATATGTTTAATTAATTAGTTAAAACTTTGATGAAATAAATTTCGAAGATTTCGTCATCATTAAGTCACATTTAATGTAATGTATTTTATATATAGATGGAGAAGGCTTTTCAAGATGTTTCAATGTGTTTTTGACTTAATTTTAGGTTTAAACATGGAAATAAAGTTGGCAACACTGTCCTGGCTAAATTTTTACTCAAGAAGAGGACTAACGCATCTATGGTCTGACTTTTAGGCAAGTTTCTTATTCCTTTAAAAACGTATTTGTTCTTCTTCGGTCGAGGCCGAAAACTAATCAGATTATAAAACAAGTCTCTGACAAGCAGAAAAGACGGTTTATAATCTCCAGGCACTGAAGGAAAATTTTGAGTCTAAACAAATGTGAATATTGCGCATGATGGTAGATATTTATATTGAGAACGGACAATTCTTAAATATACTAGCGTTGTACCCGTCACAGATGACAGGATTATTTACGTATGGATCGGCACTCCCGAGTCCTCTGTCTAGGATTAAAGTGTAGTATCTGCTCGCAGTAGAACATTTTTTTGTAGCTTTGTGCCGATGCGATGCATTGGATGATGATAGCTTACTTTTCTGTATTGATGAGTGCAAGACGCCCAGGATTCGTCTTATGGCCTCAAAAGAATGACTTTGCCCAGTTTTGGGGGATCTGTAAGCCCTGAGGTATTACCTTACTATTGCAGTAAAAGGTAAGGGTCAGGCTTTCCCTGACGCCTTCGTAACACTGGTTGTGGGAACTGGAGTAATATTTTTTAGCTTTCCTATGTTTAGAACCGCGCATTAAACAGACTTTGTGTCAAATCTTGCTCTCGTAGAAAAGCTAGTAAATACGGATCAGAGTGTAGTGTCTGTGTATCTTAGCCGAATTCATGAACAGAGGGACAAAGAAATGCACCAAAAAGGTCGCACTGCTCTTCATGTAAATGGATTTTTTAAAAGAGTCTGTCGCTTTTCCTTTTATTTTCTATTTTAATCAGTTGAGACATCATCAATCATTTTCATATCTAAAATTTTGATTACGTTTTATCTTGATATTAAATTTATTTGTTGCTTTTTATCGCAACCTTTTGCTCAGGCCGATTACCTTCTGGCAGTGAGTGAATAGTGTTGATTGGAGAAAAAAAAGAATAAGCCTCAAGTGGTATTTGAATCCACGTGTCCTAGGCAAGAGGAAACTCCATTTAGCTCCAGAAATTAGGAATTGGAAAAGGGGTTGATCAGTGAATGAATTACTTCTTACGCATTTTGTTGGACCTCTAAAAAATCTGAATTTACAAAAAAAAAAAAAAAAAAGGAAAAAAAAACGTGAATGCCACGTGGCACGGACTTGTAACTTGAAACGTCCTACAGTGAAACACATGCACACACCAAGAATCTATTTTAAGTGGAGAACGAAAAAGACTCCCTTTTGGAGATATTAAGGCACACATATATAGCCAGTCAGCAAGACTAACTTAAAAACTGAAGAAATCCAAGTTGACAGTTTTGTTTGTCTGTTTCTGTTGTAATCTTTTATTCAGAAATTTACCAATACATAGAGTTTTTAATCAAAGTAAATATCCGTGAAGAAAGGGATTGTTTGTAAAAATAGTGATTTATAGATATTGGAGCACAAACAAAAGTGTTTGTAATTTCAATATCGTGTGAAAATGAGTAACAAAAATTCAATTATTCTTATGCTTTCATACCTCACAAAGCTAATTAGTAAAGCATTAGATACTAGATCCTCCCAATAGTCACTTAGAGATCCGAAACAAGGAGATTAACTAAAAGCTTAACCCTCAAGCTGTGAATCATGCAACGTACACAGGAAAGACTCATGCTCAACATCACATGGAGAGACCATTAAACAGCAAAGTATTTTAGAGGGGAAAAAACACGAGTAAGAGATATCACAGGAATCAATTACGAATTGCAGATGGCAATGGGCAGGTCATGTAGCACGAATGTCACACAAGTCAAAGAAGTCTAGTCAATCTTGAGGAACGTTTGTGTTCAACGATGGACACTAAGACGTTGCTAATGTTGCAGTTGCTGCTGCTGCTGCTGATGATGATGATGATGAACTATTGTAAAAGTAGTAATTATGAGTACTTTGTGATAAGGAATTGATAGTATCGTATAGTTGAGAATTTATCAGTTAAGCCTTACGGTGACTCAGTTTTTATTCACAGGAGGCTTTTGGCCCTTCACATCCAAATTCCTTTTGGCCAATCAATGTATTAGAATTTCCCGCCAAGTACGAGGATCGAAAACGAAGATCACCATGACTAGATCCTTAACAACATACAACACCTCAACCAGAATGGAATCTTGTGGGGGAAGAGTAGAGCTTCTCCTAGCCTCTTTCATCTCTATATATAAAAAAAAACATTGAGTAAAAAAAACCCCCCAAAACTGAACTTTTCATAAGTATTTAAATAGGTATTTGTTTTTTTATAGCCCTTCCTCGCAGGGGACATCAAGGATTTTCAGCCGAGGGATCAAACTAAAATTACTATTTGGCCACTTTTCTAAATAGCAATGTCAGTGCACCTTTTCAATATTCTTGATCGATCGATTCTGAATAAGATTTTCGACGGGCAGACAAAAGAGAATTTTCTAGAATTAAAACATTCAGAACCGCAAAACATGATTTTCTTGTGAAATGTTTTCTGTTTTTTTTTCTTTCAAATCCAATCGGTTAGAAGCAGATGTCTATTCGAATACTTATGAGAACTATCTATCTATATGTATCTATCTCTATCTCTATCTCTATCCCTCTCTCTCTCTCTATATATATATATCTATCTATCTATATATATATATATATATATATATATATATATATATATATATATATATATTATATATATATATATATAGTATACCCTCGATTTAATGACGATTTTCAGGTGTAGCGAGTATATATGATACGCATGTGCCAAATAGGGCTGCCAATTTAGCTATTTTCCGGCTATTTTTAGCTGGATTTCCCCCTTTTAGCAGGTGAACATCAGCAAATATTGTCACTAAAAATATTTGCCGATTTAATTCAATCTTTCCATAGTTAACTCAAAATTTGTACATACTGATACTTAGCCAATTTTGGTTATTTTTGGGAAAAAAGTACGTTTTCCTAATTATCATTATTTTTCACTCAGATCAATAAACCAAAATTTTACCAAAATTTTAGCTTTGCGAATATTCATGGAGTCGGATACTAATTTGTTTTTTTTAGAAAATTCACTACAAATCGGGTTTTAATAAAAGTGAATTGAAAATTTTTATTAATTTTTTGAAGCAGTTTTGGCAGAAAAAATAAATTTGATTTGGTAACAACGCATGCTATAGATTTGTTTTGATTTTTTGTCTAAAATGTTTTCTTGATTTGTAAAATAATTCCCCACAGATTCATAATTTGCTGCAGTATTTATAATCAGCTTGACATTGGCTCACAACTGGGTATTAACAAAACTTTCTACTGTTTTATCAATTCCTCTCAACAATCTGTTTAAACATATGGACATCTTATTTTTAGTTTTATCTATTTGATTAAACGTCAATAAAGTAATTCCTATATAAAATAAAATTAATTGAATTCTCAAAACTGACAAATATCCGGTGGTAAATAAGCCTTGAGGATTGAAAGCACAAATAATTTTCGAATTGTTTTTTTCTTAATATTCGTCTTCTCACTCTCTTTGTGTCCCCGTTGTTTCGTAAAAATACATATCTTGGTTTTGCTTAATTGAAAGAAAAGGTGATTGAATTAAAACTACCATCTCTTAATTGAAAAAAAATTCAAGTAAATCCCTATGGATTATACTTATTTATCAGTAAAAATGGTGACAGCCAGTGTCAGATGGAAATTTCATCATTATTTTCTATTTATAAGATAAATATGCCTCTATAAGTATCTCCATAACCAATTTACATTAGCAATACGGATACAACACTAAAATGTACATTGTTTTAAGCTACTAGAAAATTTTATCAGAAAATCAGCCAGTAAAGGAAAACAATTAAGAGGGACATTGTATTTATTTTCCCAAAATCTTTCTAAATATTTCAACGCCTGATAATTGTCACGGACTCTAAAAAAATTGGGATATTTATTATTCATATGATCTCAAAAAATACATCTTTTAGATCATATTAAAGCTATTTTTGCATTGAAATATTTGAATCTGAGGGAAGTCAAAAAAGGTTTTAAAAAATGTCTTTTTTTCAGTTACAATCAATTAACAGACATCTGCAATAAACGGACAACCATCTGCTCCATTAAACCGAAGGTTTAGTCTCTCTCTCTCTCTCTCTCTCTCTCTCTCTCTCTCTCTCTTTCTCTTTATATATATATATATATATATATATATATATATATATAATGTGTGCTTTGGTAGCAATTTTTCTATCGTACATGTTCATCAAATATGGCAGCAAGGATCTTTTAGTGATCATTTCTTGTTTTCGTAGAAGTGAATGGATCAGTGGTTCCAATCAGTATGAATATTGTCTAAAAAAAGGTGATACCAGCTGACACAAACTCTTCACAGCCTGCCCCGAGGTGATCTTCGAAAACCTAGACAGGGAAAATAAAGGAATCAAAATAGACGTCGAATATCTGTGCAACGTCCGCATAAAACCTACATCAGCTCTAAATAATGCAAGATAAACTAAATAAAAAAAAGCAAGAAAGTTGGCCTAAACATGAATTCCTGCATGACGAAGATCACGTGCAACAATCACATTCGTAATAAGAACACGGATATCGAAGACACTGAACCATAAAAAGTCGACCACTAAATCTACCAAGGACAACAAATCTCCATGAGATTCTCAAAATTAAAAGAAATCAAAAGGAGAATCACACTAGAATGGCAAGCCTTTGTCAGGGCAAGCTAACCACTTGACATATTCATACACTGAGAACCATGCAACGCGCACATGAAAGCTGGCCTTTTCGGCATGGATTGAAGTGTAGTATCTCTTCCCGGCAAAGACTGAGGCACCATTACCGACGCTTGACTGTCGAATGGGCCGGAGATTGTGTGTTGGTGAGCATCAAAGACCGAGTGCGCCGGTGCAATGTGTCAGCCAATGTGGGTACACTGAGGCTGCACATTGCTACACGCATTGGAAGCCTTTGGATTCGTCCTTGGGCCTCCCACTATTACTCGGCCCAGCAGCAGGGGATACGGCGCCCCGGGGCAGCACTGTTCCATTGCACTTAAAGGAACAGGTCGGGATTGCCCTGACGCTTTCGTGACTGCAGTTGTTTTAGCAACCACGATTGCTTAACAACCAAAGTCACGTCGACTGGAGCTATTTTTCATTGGTTACTCCTTTTCCTCCACGTAAAGCTCTGACTTTGTGTCGCATTTTGCTCTAGTGAGAAAGTGAATAAAGAGATGCTCAACCTCACTTGGAGAGACCACAAGACGGCACAATATATCCGGGACGATACATGAGTTCAAGACATCATAGAATCAATTAAAAAGACTCAAATGGCAATGAAAGAATGACAGACAATGGGATGGATATTACGACTCACAACATGGATCCCTAGAGACCACATGCACAACCAAGGCCGGCAGAGTACTGGATGGAGAGACAAAGTAGACAAATTTAGAAAGTACTGGCTCTGCAACGCCCACAATAGTGAATTTTGACGAATCCTGGGGAAGGTCTATGTTGCATTGTTTAATTTCAGAGCTGAGCAACAGCAAGATTTTTTATGACTTCGACTATGTTTTCAATAATGACCGACGAAATTGCGACCTTGACGAGAAATTACAAGATCACAGCCAATAGAAAATCTCAAGAGCTCCGTACAGAATGGAAATCTATAGCTCCACTCAGAAGGGAATACATTCTTGCTACCATTAATATCCTTATTAAATCTTACTGCTCACACCCCACCAAAATGATATGACGATAGTATTTTAGATATATTTATCAGCAAACTCGCTGCAATTTGACAAATTGTTTTAATGTCTTCACATTTTTAAGCGACTGTCAAAATGACAAGGAATCTGAAGATTTTTTTTTCGGATGATTTTTGTTTATTTTTTGTTCTACTAGTCATTTTAACATAAAAATTACAAAATACCATTTGACAAAAAAGAATATCGGTTAAAAGTAGAACAAGACGTGATAGTGTAAAACAGAATGACTCGAAATGCAAACAATTCAAACAGAATGAAAATAAAGTTACTTGTACGTAAAGGGATGAGAAAGGCCTTTGGTCGGCAGAGGATGTATAACAGTTCATGATAGTATGGCTCAGCTCCTTACATTAAGCATGTTTTTTCATATTATTTTCTCGATTCAATGTTCATTGCAGCTGGTGTTTTCAGTTCGCTATTTGTTTTATGTTTGAGTCTACTCCAGTGACATCATTGTGCAGGAATTTTTTCCAAAATTATCAAATATCTTTAGGGATTTACACAAACATATATATATGAAGACAAAAATGACAATAAAGAGAAAAACTCAAGAAATGGATGTGACATCTTGAATTGTTCTGTGGGTGTATTTCAATACATTTTGACCCGGGCCAGGTATTCTTTCGGGGGAAAAATATGTGCAGCACTTCACGGTCTTTTTTCTTTGTATTATTTTCCCTATAAACCACTGGAATTCTTTTTCACTGAAAAAGATGGCAGACCCCCGTCGAAATGCATTGAAATATACCCATGGAATGATAAAGAAAAATGAGCTGTAACACCTATCTCTTGAGGTTTTTCTTTTCACCTTCCAATCGCCATTTTCAGTTACATTCTCTCGGATCACTTCACATCCACAATATAAACTCTCTCTCTCACACAAACACTCACACACACACACACACACACACACACACACACATATATATATATATATATATATATATATATATATATATATATATATATATATATATATATATATATATGCTAGAATATACCAATAGAAACGACAGGGTTATTTATCTATAGATCGACACTTGAGGAGTCTTATACTGTTTTATTGGGTAATGTATTCTTGATTATTCAAGTATCTTAATTTCAAGATTTCTTTGAAGACTCAACTGAACTAAAGCTGTTTTAATGTGTAATCAGATCAGGCATGAAATTGTGTGAGTCCCAACGACGTAATCTATGATGTAATTGTCATGTCATAATAGGAAGGTATATCAGCACACAGAGGGAAATTCACATATCAGCACATTACAAGTAGGGATGAATTTTCTTTACTACATTTCATTAAGATTAACAGACAATAAGCATCTTTTCAATTTCTTTATCAATCCTTTTTTGTTCTTGTAGAAGTGAATGGATCTTTGATTTCAATGTATATAGATATTCTCCAGAAGATCCAAAAGATATATATATATATATATATATATATATATATATATATAGAGAGAGAGAGAGAGAGAGAGAGAGAGAGGGAGAGAGGAGTATGGCACTGGGAATCGATTCTGGTACTTTCAACTCAAAATAATTAGTTTTTCTGTTGAAGATTTCTTTTAATTCTTTTGATTTCTACCTACGCCATTGTTATATATATAAAAAAAATAAAAGCCTTTTCTTCTATTAGAGTTGAGAAACTAAGGAAAACTAACGCTACCTAGACAACAGACCTACCACAAGAACTTGATCGATAAATACGTACTTTGGGCACTTTCCCTTGATCATTTTCATCACCAGAACGATATATACGACACACACACACACACACACACACATACACACACACACACACACAGGCACACACACACACAGGCACACACACACACACACAGGTACTCACACAAGCAGACCGTAAGACACACACACAGTTAGATTCTCTTGTTTTGTTTCTGTTTTCTTCCGGACTCAGCTACATTGATGCATCAGAGATTATGCCTATTCTCTCCCCTTTTACCAACAATGAATAATAAAATGATTGTTTTACTAATACTACTAATATACTCAACAAAAACTGAAACGAACATTGCTATAGCGGCCAGAGTTAAATTGTGATAAAAGAAATTATGATAAAGGTGAATAGTAGTCAAAAAATAATAAAATTGGTCTACAATACTTGATATTATGAAAATAAATAATAAAATAATTGCCTTACTAAAACCAAAACATAACACTGCATAACATTTGGGAAATCACTAAAAATCAAGATAAGATTTTAAAAAAAAAACATGTTTTCAATACTCTATTTAACGAAAGATGTAAAATAAAAAATTGATTTGTTAAACTTCAACGTACACAAGGGGTCTGCCTAGAAAGTAATGAGGCTAGTTATGTAGAGACATCTACTATGTGCCAAATTAAAAATCGACATCATCTTCAAATTAGATCCCTTGAAAAGCGATCCGTCAACGGGGACGTTATTCATACTCCTGGAAATATTGCTAGAAATCATCAACTGACTCTGCCTTCAGTTAGTTTGTCACCGGTTTGATGTTCTCAACGATTCGCAAATGCCTACCACGGAGTTAGGTTTTATTTTGGAGGAACAGGAGATAATCACAAAGTTTTGTATACCAAAGCGCAACTGACAGGAGATGTAGATTTGCTCAATTGTCTCACGCTTAATTCACCTGCGCTTATATCGCTCCTGCTCATTTGTCCTCGATCATTTGTCGCAGCTCATTTGTCACCACAAAGCAAGATAGCAACTTGGTCACACAGACCATTGGTATTGACATGATCTCAGTCCCCACAGTGTACCACTTGCTTACGGCACCTGGTATTCCAAGACAATTGCCCATCTAGATAATGACCAAGCCCGACGTTGTTTAACTTCAGTGATCTTACGAAAATAAACGTTCCGATAGAAATTTAACGATACACGATTTTTATTCTATTTTCCGAAGAATGTCGTTTGTCCATGTCTACGTTTCATCTCTCCTAGATTGAAGCGGCATTCGTCGCTGCCATTGTATGTCACACGCCATGTTGGTTTCTCCACGGGGGAATTCACCTATGGAGAATATCGGAAAAACTGTCAAAGACTGTTTTGAAGTCCTACCATCGTTATTAGGAACCGTCAACCGATACTGTCAACAGCAACATTGTCAACATCGATGTGGGTTTATTCAGTCTCCCGGTTGGTCTTGATGGCAGGGCTATGTTCGTATGCATATATGTATCAAGCGTACAGGCACAACCGATTGAACTCAAAATTATGTCTAGAAGAAACGTTTGGCTCCTTAAAAATACCTTCAAATAAGCTTTTAAAAGGGTGTTCAGTTTGCAATGTAGTGTTACGTTAATTTTGATCCTTAGTTTTTGTCCAGCAGCATCCATGCTTGCTTTTTTTTTCTCTTCAGACTTTTCTAGTGATCACCGCTCACAAAAATGCGAATGTAAGTAACTATTTCACCTTTTTTTAATTGATCAACCCTAACATGGTATGCTGTCAAAGGATGTTGTTCACGTGACATCTCCTAAATAGTAACTAACCAGACCTGTTATTGTTGTTTTCAAGTTTTCTTTCTTTTTCTAATCCATATCAAGTGAAATTGAAGACTTGTGTACAGGCGAAGTATTTTTGTATGGAAGCACATCAACATGATGAATTGCCATGCATAATTGATTCGGTGAAACTCTATCGATGCATTTAAATGCCTAATAAAATATTTGGTTATGAATCTATCAACTTATCTATTTATCTATCTATCTATCTATCACGGTGTTCATATCTATCTATCACTCGCCTTGAAAGAGAGATTAGCAAGCTATTCTTGCAGACTATAATTAGTGTAGCAAATTCGTTCTTCATGGAGTACTCAATCATTGTAGCCTTGTGCCAGACTAAGCTTTATAAAAAGACAATGGAAATAAACATAACATTCGATATTATGACATACGAAAATAGATATACTGTCCACGGTGCAAATAAAAGTATACCTTGCTTTACACCGCTTTAATTTTACAAAAGACCGACATCAGTATAAGTTTTTCCACCTATCTTAAATGGCATAAAATCAATAAGCAATGAAAATTAATTTATATGGGATAATTTTTCAGCTTCCTAAATCCCCAAATAATTTTCTATGGCTGATATAAAAAACTTGAAATATAAAAGTATGCTTGACAGCTCAGTATCACCAATGAAGACTATCTACACACGAACCCTAAGCCAACAAACTCTTTACAGAATTAGTCAGATTTTTCTTGAATCAAAGTGCACGGTCAATCATAACGATACTCTCACGACGTGTCATTTCTGGGAATGGAAACATTGAACAAATATCAGATATAAATCAATACTGATTGTTCCTTTGCTTTACACCATTCCAGGTTACGAAATTTTTTGGAGTGCTCTGCTTTCAGATGATGGCGAAAACTGTATTCGCATAAATGAAAACAACTATCCGTCTTTGCGTCGATATAAGCCCACCAATAAGATATTTTTGATTTTTTCGTTCCTGCAATTATTTATTTTCCAATCTTATGGATCTCCATCTTCAGGGAAAGATATTTTGGATGTATAATAAGACTAAATAACAGAAACGTTTCGAGGAGGATATATTGAGAGAAAAAGAAAGAAAGCTAGCAAGGGAGATAATTTGTAGAACAACATCAAATAACAGAGCGGACAGCAGTATGAATAAACAGAAAGAAATACAATGATAGGAAATGGTTAAGAAGAAGAAGAAGAAGAAGAAGAAGAAGAAGAAGAAGAAGAAGAAGAAGAAGAAGAAGAAGAAAAGGAAGAAGAAGGAACAAAAAGAAGGAAGAAGAAAAAAAGAAGGAGCAAAGAGAAGGAGGAAGAAGAAGAAGAGGGGCAAAAAGAAGGAAGAAGGAGAGAAAGAAGGAACAAACAGAAGGAAGAGGAAGAAAAAGAAGGAGCAAAATGAAGGAAGAAGAAGAACAAGAAGAAGAAGAAGAAGAAGAAGAAGAGGAAGAAGAAGAAGAAGGAACAAAAAGAAGGAAGAAGAAAAAAAGAAGGAGCAAAGAGAAGGAGGAAGAAGAAGAAGAGGGACAAAAAGAAGGAAGAAGGAGAGAAAGAAGGAACAAACAGAAGGAAGAGGAAGAAAAAGAAGGAGCAAAATGAAGGAAGAAGAAGAAGAAGAAGAAGAATAAGAAAAGGAAGAAGAAGAAGAAGGAACAAAAAGAAGGAAGAAGAAAAAAAGAAGGAGCAAAGAGAAGGAGGAAGAAGAAGAAGAGGGGCAAAAAGAAGGAAGAAGGAGAGAAAGAAGGAACAAACAGAAGGAAGAGGAAGAAAAAGAAGGAGCAAAATGAAGGAAGAAGAAGAACAAGAAGAAGAAGAAGAAGAAGAAGAAGAAGAAGAAGAAGAAGAATCCAACAAAGTATTTTTTCAACATGTTTTCAATGATAAGAGACAATAAGGTTATTTGGAGGGAAGAAATCTACCGTGTAAGAGTAGGTTAAGTTTCATAAAATCTCAATACAGATAGTGATCGAAAAGCGAATATACATTTGAAGATGAATGCACTCTGACACATTCAAGTATATAGGAATAACTAACCACATCTCCATTTATAAAAGCTGTTGAAACGATTCATAGTAGAACTGTCGAGTTGATTTCCTTGTTCTACAATTTCTTAGTCTCAAGTGGCATTTCAGTTGTAAAAAAGTCCCATAGAAACCTTTTCAAATCAGAGATCTTGACAAATTATTGTTCCCTCCTCAGACTTATCTAAAATTAGATATAAAATGTCTCAATTGGCAACATTGAAGAGAAGTAACTCAAATACTTCAAAGTCGTAGTTTCGTATAAAAACTATTTTACAATAAAATTGCGATAGGCTGCTCCACACAACATACAGTTTGGCCCCCCTTAAAACATGTACCTTTGGTATAGGCAATGCCCTAGCTTGTGGAGAAGCCTTATAAAAAACGTGATTGTGTTGCATTCTAGATCTATTGGGTTCATCAAATGAATAATTGACCATCAGGAGAAAAAGCGAAAAATACTGTAAGAGGCTGGTCAGCTAGGACGATCAATCAACGTCCGTTATTCTGCTTTAGGTGAAGTTGTGGCTTCTGTCAACGAAATTCACTTCAATCGACTGCTGACATCAAAGATGATGACTTGGTACTCCATTATGAGAGATTTTCCAAACCATGAGACACTTCTCCTCCTTGTTGTTGTTGTTGTTGTTGTGGTTGTTGTTATTGTTGTTGTTGTTGTTGTTGTTGTTGTTCTTCTTCTTCTTCTTCTTCTTCTTCTTCTTCTTCTTCTTCTTCTTCTTCTTCTTCTTCTTCTTCGTTGTAATACAAGGAATGATACACTATCAGTTTGAAAAAGTATTTGATAATTAATTATTGCTTGGCCGTTGGTTTGAAAACAATCCCAGAAACAATGGGTGAGTGTCATGAATCCTTATAATACCGTTTGTCATTTTAACTAAAATAAGGAGACGGAGGAAAATGAAGAAGAGACAGAACCAATTTCTAAGAAGTAATGAAATTATTTGCCACTTCGGTTGGCATGTCAACGATTCACCTCTATAAAATGGCCGACTCTCCGTCATCTTTAGCGTCAAAACAAAAACAGTCTATTCCAACTGTCTGTCACCCTATCTATTTATACACACGATATCTCGAAATGTACTCAATGAATTTCGACGTAATTTTGTTGGGGATCGGGCAATGGATTAGGAAATAATTGCTGGAATTTTTGGTCCGAGAAAATCTTTTTGATTGAGATTCATTTTTCATTATTTTCCTTCTTTTTTTTCATACATTTACATTCATTTCCAAAAGTCTTCAATGAATTTCAATTACATTCTCGAGATGGATAGGTAATAATTGAAGATCGGTCATAAAACCTTTTGTTTCACCGAAAAAGCAGTGCGACCACACAAGCTTTAGGGGGCGCTGAGTAATTAAAAGACGGTTCATGAGTAATCCCTTCAAAACTGCAGCAGCAATTTCATAACAAATCGAAGCTGATCTCTACGAGGAGATGAGTTGCCATACAGAAGCCTGACGATTGAACGAATTTGAATTGAGGGCTTGTTATCCAGCTACTAAATCAATATCATAAATAAATAATAGTAAGATGGCTATATTTGGATATGCAGAATGACGTTGTTTGGAACGTTGAGAATGGGTGTAAAGTTCATTTCAGCGATGGAAGTAAATTCAATTTATTTGCCTCTGACAGCAGACAGTTTGCTTGATGACGTACGACCAACAGAGTGTATCAGAAAATTTGCGAAGTTTACAGGAGGAAATGTCATGGTATGGGGGAATGTTCTTCCTTGAATATGGAGGACGTTTTGTGAGGATTTATGGGCAATAAATGCTAATTTGTATCTAAACTTAGTGAAGCAACTTGCCATTCCTTCTCTACAAGCCTCTAACAACTACTCAGACATCTTTATGCAAGACAACGTCCCCTGCCACTCTGCTAAACGAGTGTAAGTTTTCTTTGAGTTCTGTAATCGGTTTGATGGAAGAAAAATGAAAGATGAGAGGGAAAAATATCACCAGCTCTGTGCAAGACTCTTGACCTGTGGGCGTTGGTGTACTCAAGTTTCCACGATTAAAGGTCTGATTTCTTTTAGTTGAATTATTCACCAAATTTTCATTTTCATTTTGCTAACCTCAACATGAAAATGATATTGTGTACCCTTTTTCTTATTTTGTCCACTGTATATTTTTGAAAAAGGTTTTTCTTTAACATATTTCTTTCCATAACCACTTTTGATAAAAGTTTTTTTACAGGGAGTTTATACGAAGCATATACTTAAACGTGCAAATTCTGTATATTTCAACATTGTGTAGCAATTACTCAATAAGAACTACATTCGAGTAAATCGTTCACTTATTTTCACTCCTACATCATGTAACAGCAAGATAGTTGAAACAGTGCATTATAGCCAGGGGTATTCAATTAATTAAAATGTGCTAACCTGGGAATCTTTTTTTTAAAAATCGTCCAGGTTTTTTGCAATTGCATATTAAAATGTGGCCTCTTCCTTTTTTTTAATTCAAAATTGTCCATTCCAATATTTCCTTCCTTCTCTTGCTCGCCTTCGTTTTCTTCATTTATTTTTCTTTCCTATCCTTCAACAATATTTCATATCATTCTGATTTCGTCCTGCCCCCCTCTTTTTCCTGCTTTGTTATCCTCTCGACCTTCTGTAATTCAATCATTTGTACTTTCTTTCCTTTTCGTTCCTTCTTTTTAATTCTTTTTGTCTTTTTTCTTCATGATATATATATATATATATATATATATATATATATATATATATATATATATATATATATATATATATATATATATATATATATATATCCTTTCCCTTTCTTGCCAAGTATTTATTAATTGCATTATCCTTTTTTATTCTGTCCTCTCAGCGTCTGTGATCTCCTCTTAGTAAATCTCTTTTCTCCTTCCTTTTAACATCTTTCTTCTATTTCTTTTCT
Organism: Thysanoteuthis rhombus; assembly: GCA_963457665.1. Lineage (NCBI taxonomy): Eukaryota > Metazoa > Mollusca > Cephalopoda > Oegopsida > Thysanoteuthidae > Thysanoteuthis > Thysanoteuthis major. The sequence continues at coordinate 2,832,109 of OY735212.1, read as the reverse complement.
TCTTTCATAATCGTTTGTCCCCCCTTTACATTTCCTTCAAATCTCTTCCTTTCCTAATCATTTTCATCCAATTTCGACCTCAGAAGAATTTATCTTCTTTTCTCTGTATCAAAATTCATTAAAAAAAAAAAAAAGGTTCCGACCTCTTCTTGGCTAGAAAACATCCATTTTGACAAAAAAAAAAATCATTCAGTTTGTTGCAGGCTACAGGGAGTTCCTTCTACGTTCGTCCATTTTTTTCTTTTTTTTTTTTTGCTTTTCGGACGCGCTAGCATCTCTAGCATCGATCGCAGTCCTTGATCGACATACCAAAATCTTAGATACGTTCATTGTTCAGTGTTTTCGATTAACATGAGTTCTTTTAACGTGATTTATTAATACAATGAGTAATATCTCTTGTTCGCATCATAGTAATACAATAGGTAATACCTTTAATAGATTAAATAACGTTTCAATAAAATGAATATGGAGATGGAAGTCAGATTTGATTTATCAATAACATGTAATATATTTCCTTCATTTTCGAAATTCGTAAGGATTAATCTAAATGTTTCTTGGAGTTTTAAGATGTTTTAGACTCAATTTTATATGCAAACTGGAAAATCAGCATCGTTGTGACCTCGCTACATCTTCATACAAGTAAAGAACTAGCGCATCTAAGATTAGATTTTCTGATTTGTTCTTTTTTTCTGGAAAACCCGCCTTTACTGAACCAAACGGCATCCGACGACACAGAATGCATTCATTTTCGCCATTGTTATATGAATATACGATCATTTCGACACTTTTGAAAGAGTTATCTGTCTTGTCTCAGGCGATTTCTGTGCATGAAATTTCAATGGGAATGCATATGAAGCAGGCAAACGAAGATGAATGATACACATTAGCGATTCTTGTTATTGAGTGTAGAGATATGTTAAAAAAATTGAAGCTTTCATATTCCATGCATGAGAGAAAATCCAGGACTTGGAATTTCTATGAGATAATTCGTTTAAAAAGGGGAACTATATATATATATATGTTTACATACATACATACATACATACATATATATATATATATATATATATATATATATATATATATATATATATGTGTGTGTGTGTGTGTGTGTGTGTGTGTGTGCGTGTGTGTGTGTGTGTTTCTCTTCGTACGTATTCGATAAACATTCTTAGAGCTTCATATTTTAAAAAAGAACATTAAAAGCAAATCAATAATAAATCAATAAAATAGAACTTATAATTAATTTAACATAACATAGAAACATATTGGCCCAAATGTAGTATACTGAAGCTGATTTTTTCTAGACTACATCATATATATATATATATATATATATATATATATATATATATATATATATAGTGTGTGTGTATGTGTGTGTGTGTGTGTGTGTGTGTATTATTTTGTCATCCACAGAACGCTGTTTCGATATGTTACATTTCTTCAGTGTGGCTATAGATTTTCCATTATCCCACCAACCTTCGCCTCAGACCCAGAGCTTCGGAACTGGACGGTCAGTAAGGCTGAATTCAAGCTATCTATACTTATTTTTACGGAAAAATTCCCCATCCACTACAATGCTCTATTCCTGTGGAAGAGCATTGCACATATATATATATATATATATATATATATATATATATATATACATTTAAATTCACTATAATTCAGAAACAACTTTTTCAAAATCAAATTCATCCCTTTACTTACAACTGAATGAGATTTGTCACTTTAAAATAGTCTCATCAAATGTCAATACACCGTTTCGGGAGGATGTTTTGAGAGATAGTATGCCGCTCCCATGGTAAATATATTTCTATCACTTCTATTGCCTGAATATGACGACATTTCAGGGTGGATTCTAGCTTTGGAAATGAAAAATGCAAAAATGGAATGTAGGGTGCCTGGGAAATGACAGCTGTCTCCTGGCTTGAACAGTGTAAGGACATACCGCATAAATATACATAGAAAGAGAGAGAGAGAGAGAGAGAGAGAGAGAGAGACAGACAGACAGACAGACAGACAGACAGACAGGCAGGCAGACGTATGGATAGATCGATACTGGAGGCCATTTTACATTTGGTTAACAAAAAATCCCTTCACGTTCCTTTCGAGTTCGATGGGTTTCTTCACATATTCTCTCTTCGAAACATAATCATTCACTTCTCCCAAGCTGATAATAGTGTAGAACATGTTCACCTCTAATCAATTTAATCAAATGTTTTATCAAAATATTAAACCTTCACTCGTTTAAGTTGAAGAGTTCTATGTTCTAAATGACTAGGTGATATTCATGTCGGCAAATTTCTCACTTTTACGTCGAAGTGTTCATCACTATGGACAGAGAAACATAAAAATCACACAGTTCAATATGTAAATAGATAAAAGACAAGGGCGTTTCAATGTATTATGTTGAAAACCTATATCTGGTACACAGCACATATCTAAGATGATAAGTTCATATTGAAATGAAAATATAAACTTACAGAAATACCATTTATACTTCAATCAGTTGAAATGATTTTCTATTATCGGCATTTATGAAAGAAAACTAATTCAAATCCTAAAATCCTTCAAGGAAAGAAAAAATCATCAATACAGACGTCTTTGCAAAGTGCTCATATGTGAAAAGCATTATTACCTCCATCATCAACATAAGCCTTTTAACGTCTGTTATTGGACAAGAACTTTCACAAGGATTCGCCAGACCTCTATATCGTGGACGCCACTGAGTCAATATTTTTTGTCAACTAAGTCACGCCATCTTATTTTCAGTTTTGAATATGATCTCTAGGGATCAACGTTGTGAGACGTGATTTCTGTTAGTTGTCTGTCATTCTTGCAATATAACCAGCCCATTGCCATTTGAGTTTCCGAGTGTTTTTTTGTGATAATTTCACTCGTTGTCCAATAGAAAATAAGTAGATTTTAAATTATCACTGTAATAATTACAAAAAAAGTTTGAAGCGAAATCAAATTTTCTATACTCTTTTTTTTTTTACATAAGCAAACATTAAATATCACCATCTCTTCATATCTATCTATCTTTCTAGCTAGTAAGCTTTCATTACCTCTTCATGTCTGTAGGTCTACATCTATCTATCACCATTTCTTCATTTCTAGCTTGCAAGCTAACTAGCTAGCTTTAATCCCTTTATGTCTGTAGATTTATTTCTATCTCTCACTATTCCTCCATATCTATCTATAAATCAATTCAAGTCTCTCCATCTATCTATATATCGATCTATTTTAATCGAATCGTATATATTTTTCCGTTTCTTTTTGGATCATTCGTCAGCTTGAACAATGTCTTATCTGTGACACATGCAGTAAAACACTGAACTGACACCTGTGCAAGTCAAAATCCAGGTACACATTATTTCAACATGTATGATACACATTTTGATAAAGTATTCGGAATCAAAATCAAGGTTCACATTATCTACAGAAATATGTTATACGTATCTATATACATATATATATATATATATGTGTGTGTGTGTGTGTGTGTATATATATATATATATATATGTGCATGTATGTATTTATATATATATATATATATATATGTGCATGTATGTATTTATATATATATATATATATATATATATATGCATGTATGTATATATATATATATATATATATATATATATGTGCATGTATGTATTTATATATATATATATATATATATGTGCATGTATGTATTTATATATATATATATATATATATATATATGTGCATGTATGTATGTATGTATTTATATATATATATATATATATATATATATATATATATATATATATATATATATATATATATATGAGTGTGTATGCATTGTGTATATATTAAAATATATGCATACATATGTATATAATTGTATACATGACTGTATACCGGGCAAACTGCATGTTTCATTCGGAATCGAAGCTGAATTGGGAGTGCTTATAATCCAAGGTAGCAAATTATACATGAAATATTCGACTGATACGGTAGCTTGGTGGGGTAGGTGATCAAACATGGACCCAGAGAGTAGCTCGGTGTCGTTTCGACCATGTATATATGATACTTTATTTGATAATTTAAAGGAAAATAACAAATTGATGGGAGCAAGATGGTATCCAGCGAGAATTGGTAATTTGCTCGGAATCGAGTCATCACAGTTACACATACTGAGACAGGTGTCCCCAATTACTAGACCACCGACCCATACCGGGGCCATAAAGCATCTGTCACCAGGCTGAGTAGAAATTATACCATCTGGTAATATAAAATGTTATGGGTCAGCTGCACTTTTTACTCAACCCCTATCACGCCTCCCACGCCCCTGCCCAGAAATATATTCGATTCACGCGGTAAACCAGCCGTGAGGAATAAATGAATTAGACAAAAACCGTAGTCGATGAACGAAACCTTTCCTTAGATTAATTTCAGCATTTCCCCTCAGGACCACACAATATCAAATTCGTTACATAAACGTTTTAGAAACAAAATTGGATGTATTAGCCACGAACAAATGATTTATCATCCACAAGGTGAGAGAGGTGTAACTTTTATAAGAAATTATGTGTCCTCTTTTGTTCTAGTTTCATTATTCTTCCCTCAGGGATAGGCGTAGGAGGATGTGTAAAACACCAAACAACGCACTCTGGATCAACTAAAAGGGCACATTGGACATCTTATAGCCTACTAACCACCGGACTCCCTGCAAACGTCTATCGGGACATACCGAAACGCTTATAAAAAATCGATAATTTTGACACAACATGCAAATACTATTGTTGCATGGACCAGAATAGAGGTAGTTTAACTAGAATCGACAAATAAATAATCAAGTTATCATCAATTTCAAACAGGCTGATTCTTTTCACCCACCCTGTCGTTAATTTCAAATGGTGGTTCGGCCAGCAAGAATACTTTCAATGTCAAAAGCAGTTTACAGTGCTGAAGAAAATGGGTACCTCTGTACTGATAAAATCAAGTTGTGCCTTTCTAGTGATGGAACTAGAAATACCAGCATTTGGTCGAGGAATCATTAGGCCTTGAAGTCAGGATGGCGAAACGGTTAGCCTTAATGTTAATATTGATTGAGGAAGTTTTTGCTTTCGATCTGAAATAATGCCCAATTCTCCTCCAACCTCTAAGGGTAGAATGACAGAGAAGACTATGTTTTCGGCTGGTATACAGTCTAAGAGAGGGACGAATCTGAATTTGAAAAAAAAAAAATTTTGGTACACACTTTTGTTCCCAAGCTTTGGGTGAAAATAGCAAAAGGAATCCCAATCCGTAAAAATCAACTTGAAGATAATTGAGGCGCATATTTAAAGACCCGTAAGATCAAGGATCCAGAAAGGTTCATTAAATATAAGAAGAAACCCTAAAAATTCCCAGAGCCGCCAGACTAATTTGAAGTATATTTTCTACCTAATTTTACATAAATGTGCAATTGAAAAATGATCCTCAGGAAGGTTCAAAGGATTACTAAAGTCTAATTCCTTTGCTTTCTCAGTTCACATTTCTGAAGATAATCTCGTGTCAGGCTGCAAAGGGTTTGGGAGAGCTGGTATTACCTTGTCTTACCCCTTTTCTGGAGCTGAAAGCTCTCTGAGTCTTTATGTAAACTGATAAAGGATCAGTTGTGTAGGTAATGCAACACTGATGTATACGGGGTCTACACCTTGTCAGGTGATAGCATCAATAACCTTTGGAATTTCTACTGATTCTAAGGCCTCCTTCAAATCTACAAAAGCTACCGCTAGTGGCATTTTGAGCTCTCTTCAGAAACCTAGACTGGGAAAACAAAAGAATCAGAACAGACAGCGAATAACAGAGTAACCCCAGATTTACAGACAACATTGTCTGCTTAGCTGAAAACCTCTGCGACCCGCAACTTATGCTAAATGAACTAACTGAAGAAAGCAAGAAAGTTGGCCTTCACGTGAACTTCAAAAAAACAAAGATCATACACAACTAATATGTTGGAAATAAACGCCGAGTGATCAATAAAAAAAACAAAAAAACATAGAGAAAGTAAAGTAAACCACAACATCTACTGAAGGAAACAAGTCTTCATGAGATCCTCAAAAGAAGAGGAAATCAAGCAAAGAATCACTCTAGGATGGCAAAAATCAGAAGAGTAAGCTCAACTTTCAAGAACGAGAAAATCCCATTAGTCTTATAAAAAAATGTATACAACCAATGGAGCGGAAACAGGGGACCTAACCAAAAGACAGATCTGCAAACTGGGAACCATGCAACGTGTACAAGAAAGAATCATGCTTAACATCTTATGGAGAGACCACTAGACATCACAGTATGTCAGGGGAAAAATGGGAGTCCGTGACATCATAGAAACTGTTACAAAACTAAAATGGCGATGGACTGGTCATGTTGCAGATGGATACCGGCAGAGTATGAGATGGCAAGATAAACTGGACAGGTTCAGGAAATATTGGTCCGATGATGACCACAGTAAAGAGATGTGGCAAATCCTGGGGAACGTCCAGGACCAACGACGTGCAATAAAAGACTGATGACAACGATGACGATGTTCTGATCTAAAATGTTTAAAATATCAAATCTCTTCAATAACACAGTGCATTTTTTTTTTGCTTTTTTCCCTCGGATGATAATTTTTTTCGAATTGATTATGCCTTAAAAGTATAAAAAATGTCAATTATTTCCTTCAAACTCTTGTGGCCGAGTCAGTGATAATCTAAAATCTCATTTGCAACTGGTCAACAAGCAAATTGACACCTTTTTTTTACATGAAGTAAGAAAAACAATTGTCTATGAATATCACTGTCCTCGATAGGAAGGGAAATTTTAGAATTATAACCATTTTCTATCCTTTTTACACGTAAACAGTCAAAGAGTAACTCTCCCTGACCAAGAACCAAAATCGCGTTCCACGATTGTCTATCTGTTGGATGTTTTCTTTGTAGTGTCGTGTCGGATCATAAGAGAAATCCAGTTCATTCAAAGTGGAGAGCTGAAACATGAGAAATGCCTTTTCAGATTCAGATGCGATGTCCGAGGAAATGAGGGTTTACTGAAGCGTGGTATTGCTTTGCGTAGTCAAGTCAAGACAGCTCAGGGTTTGTTCTGTAACCCCAGGATAAATGGGATCAAGGTTTGTCCTGTGACCAAGTCATGCTTGCTCCGATGATCTCGTGACACTATAGTTGCGGGGATTACATAAATATGTGCTACGAGTGTTGGGTCAAATAAACCTTACATCACATTGTTCCGAGAGAGGAAGGTTGGTAAACTATGACAACGAAAGATATACATACCGATTATGATGTAAGTTTTATTTATATTTATATTTTATAATTGTAAGTTTTAGTTTCGATTTGTTCACGTCAAATATCGAGTTTTTTCTTTTATTTTCTTCCTATCTTTCTTTCTTTTCTATTCTCTTTCTCCCTTTTACCCCTTTTCTCCCTTTCTTGACAAATGTAATCGAACTCATTCACTGCTGATGAGTGAAATTTAAGTCATTGCAGTTCCATGGTTCATCTGCAAATGACAGAAATTTCCATCAGTTGCACTATGGACCCTTCCACTTAAAGTTACTGACAACTTTTGTCAAATTGCATATTGAATTGACATTATTTTCCTTCGATAACAAGATTCCCTCACCAAAAACCAATAATCAATGTTACCCTGTTTGGAGCATTGCAACTGAGATGCTCCTGTCGCAGATAATGGGCTTGCATAACTGTCTCGAAGATGCACACCTACCTGGATGCTGTCGCTGATGTGATTGGTGCAAGACTTAAAAAAAATATTTCAACAGGTCACTGAAATTCAATTTAAAATTGGGTAACCAGGTGTAATGGAGTCTTGCCGTTGGGTAGTGATTAGCAAAGTAGTTTTGCAGATCATTACCGCTGTAGTGAGTTCAAAGTTCTTTCATTAGTCCCCACGGAAAGATAACGTCCATAATTTTGATGTACGGAAGCCTAGAAAGGAATAAATCAATCCATGGAACATTGAAAATATCAACAGAATTTTCTGATTGACGTAATGTTGTGCATTATGATATATATATATATATATATATATATATATATATATATATATATATATATATATATATATATATATATATATATATATATATAATCTCTATTTTGGGAATACTATCTAAAACATAGAGCATGATCTTTCGTTAACACATCGACAAAAACATACAGATATGAGGTCCGTCAGAAAAATATCAAGCCATTTTGAATATCTCGAAAAACTTTCATGCGATCTTTATGTAACTTGTCAACCAATGACGGAAATCTTGCTTGTTGTGGGGTTACTTAGTCGGTAGTGAAACACCATCGTGGTTGTTCGTATTCTTCGTAAACGTTGCATTTAAAGTGACCAATTCATGTTTGATGTTTTCTTGGTTCTTCCTTCTGCAAAACAGCGCAGCAACTAAGTCTGTCTGAGTTGTCTGTCAGGGACTGTTGACTTTCAACGAAGAGATTTCAAACTGATTTGAAAAATAAGAGGGACGTCAGGATTTGTATGTGAGGTCCCAACAGGATTTACTTGGAAGTAAACTGTTGCTCACCAATATCAAATAACTGCTTACTTTCCCGAAAAAAACTAGTATATATATATATATATATATATATATATATATATATATATATATATATATATATATATCCCACTTTTGGAAGTTTATTTTACGCCACTTTTTTCTTTTTACAAAAAATATATTCTACAGCATTTATTTTGCAGCAACATATACAGACAGCGAGCTTACTCTCGTTCTCTCTGCTAAACCCCAGTTGATTCAACTCAAGTCAGCATTATAAAAAAAAAGGTCACCAGATTAATGTTCTCTCTGCTCAAGGTTTTTTCGACAACCGAAAGTTTTTATTGGAACACCTTACTTTTTGGTTGTGGGAAAAATACGTACAGAGACATGCAAGTAAATGAAAATTCACAGTTTTCCTTTTATCTTATTCAGTGCAAAATGGGGTTTTGACGTTCATTTAGCCAATTAAAGAGCAACAACCAATCTTTGTGTATAATTATGATTAGCATTATAATTTCTGAAATTGAAGTTTGTAGTATTTTAGACCATGACTGGCGTAAGAGATTCGGCAAGGCGTGAGGGGAGGTGTTTGGAGTATTTATTTGCTCGACCTCGTGAAAGATCTGGTGGAAGGTTCTCTCATATGTTTTTCTTACCAATATTTATACTTATTTGATTTTGGTGTCTTATAGATTCGTAGAATATGATACCGTAGGAACTATGAGGCAACTGGTCATGTGATTCCAATTGCATCAACTGACTTTTGAATGTGATTCCTGCTATATTTCAAAGTCGAAATCGCTTTCTAATATTATTCGTAATTAGGACCTACATATTCCTGAAAAATTAGATAATATTGTTTCTCTATGAATGCAGATTTTTTTATTTTCTGTTCCATAATTTCAATAATATACGCTGTATGATTTTCAATTATGTATGCACAATATTTCAATTTGATTTTTTAATTTCAATTAAAATTAATTTTCTTTTTATTGATCGATCCTTCTATCTATCTATCTATCTATCTATCTATCTATCTATCTATCTATCTATCTATCTATCTATCTGTCTGTCTATCAATCGATTCTTCAATTCTTGAACCCTTCCCAAGGGCTATTATGGTACAAAGAGGAAGATATGACCAAGGAAGTTGTTTGATGCAGTGTCTGGAATTTCAGCTAACTTCAAATCATCAGATAAAATATACTTTGTCAAAAAGCTAGGCGCTCATCGTTCGTCTCAATTTTCTCCTAATTCGTCTTGGTTTGACCAAATTATTGGAGATAATTTTTGCTGTTCTTGGGCTAATATTTCTGCCGCTTCTAAAGCTTTCAAATGAGGGTAGTTTATAACATAAAACTGAAGGTGCCAATATTCACACTTCTCCATTCATTTACACTCATGGACACGAATAAATACACACCCACATACGTGTAGTTAAATTGAAAATAGATAATCATGATAATCAATGAGTGCATAAAGTATCAGTATCTTTCAAACCTTCTGTCCAAATTCTGCCAATTTGTTCACTCTAAGATTACATTTCAAACTGAAAACCTTTTTAAAGAGGTTTTGAGAGTATTTAAAAGAAAGGTTTTTCCTGACATAATAAAGGGTAAATATTTGAATTTTCAGCCCTGTAGTTTCATTGGCACGGCCTGCACACGTGATACGCACATAGCCATCCAGATCAATTGAAAACTGAAATAAACCTATGCTGAGAGTTTGGGTGACAGTTTTGTTTGAAGATATATATATATATATATATATATATATATATATATATATATATATATATATATATATATATATATATTGATCTATCTAGAATATTGCATTAGGACGCCATTAGCAAGTCAAAAGATCTTGTCCAAGTCAAGGACATTTCTTGCAATATAAATCATTGTCTCAGTCTCAGGCCAGAGACGACACCACCAACAACATTTCAGTGAGATTAAGTAACGAAGTTGAGCTTATACATTAATGTATTCCGGTGCAGACAGAATAATAAGTTATCAATAAAGAAAGAGAGTCGTGCATGTCCATTCTAATGCCGAGATGTAGAAGAGACGAAAAACAAATCGATATATAATCCTCAGCCTCCAAATGTGTGTAATGATAAGCACGGAGCCAGTGAAGAAAGGAAGACACAACATTAACCGGAGAAAGAATGCCAGCAACAACATCGTCATCATGGCTAATATTTTTCTATTCTTTTTTTTTTTAATGATTCTTATATAAAGAAGAATCATAACATTTCTGAAATAGTGATACACACAAAAACAATAACATCAGTAAGAACAGCGACAGAAACAATAACAACAACAGTAACTACAACAACAACAACATCAACAACATCAACAATATGCATCTGGTGAGGATTGCAAGATAGCCGCCAGGAAGGCTGGACACTTAGGTTTCTAGTCATGACCTCAGGGAATATGGTATGAAGATTCTAAATTAATAATAATAATAATAATAATAATAATAATAATAATAATAATAATAATAATAATAATTGATGATGATGATGATGATAATACTCATAATGATAATGATAATGGTAATTATAATGATGATAATGATAATGATAATGATAATATCATTAATGATGATAATGATCATAATAATGATGATAATGATATTATCATAATGATGATAATTATAGTGATATGAATGGTAATAATTATGAGATGAAAAAAACTTGGAAAGTTCATTTGAAATGATTTTGTTCAAAATGAAAGGAATCTGTATGTCAGACCATAGATGTGCAAGTTCCTGATTCGTGTGCTGATCTAGCACGATTTTTCCCTTCATATACCTAAAACCTAGGAAATATATTACGTATCGTTGAAGAATCAGATATGACTTTAATCTTCGCCTAAAAATATATCAGATTAGAAAGAAAAAAGAGAAAGAAAACAAGATGGAGAACTAAAGGAAAGGAAGTAAAATTTTCGTAATCATTTCATTCGCTATATTTGCTGAGTTGTCTTCCATACATTTATCTCCGAGAATCATTATTTGGCCAAAAGATACTTTTTCCGAAGATGGAATCGAAATCATCATTTGAATTAAGCGTGGTTATCATGGAGAGCGGAATTGGAAGTCTGGAAGCTTCTACTTATCCAACTCAGACTAATGGCTTTAGAGAAGAGTTCGTTAGTAAAGAGCCTCGGATAACACACGGTGAATATAACTATGTACTGATCTATCTCAGCCGAATCAACTATCTCTCAATCTCCTTGATTCGATATATCATAGTCTGTTTCTATTTACCTCGGTTGTGTGATCAGAATCTGTTCCTTTACATGCACGTATGTTTCTATATATGTACGTATGTAAGCAACTATGTATGTATGCATGTTTCACTTGCAAAAGATTCTATATGGTAACTGATTTTATCGCACGGTTGCTTCAGGCACCTTTCATCGATTTTCGAGTCTTGATATAAACTACAATTTCAGTGGTTGACCTTCCAGGCATGTGGAACCTCCCTACTTGGTAAATTGGCTCAATACAATCTTCCTACGGCTGATCCAATCAATACATTCGTGGATATTTTTGAAAATTCAAGCACCCTTATGGCAGCCATGTCTTTTTATTCCAGTGTGTTCTTGCCTACTCGTCTATCTGTTAACGTAAATAGCTTGCTATCAGATAACTAACCAACGAGCTATTTCATTTTTTCTCAACCATTTATCAATGCCTTTTCATATCTATCAATTTATCTATGCATCTGTCTATCCCATATCTATCTATCTATCTATCTATCTATCTCAGTTTGTTCAAATCTATCTGTGTTAATATCTATCTATCTATCTATCTATCTATCTATCTATCTATCTATCTATCTATCTATCTATCTATCTGTTCAAATATATCTAGCAATCTGTTCAAATCTTTGTTTCCATTTCTATCTGTCTTTTCATCTATCTTAAACTTATCAACATTTCTCACATTTTTTTTAGTCGATATATCTCAAATTGTTCCTATCTATCCACGAGTCGCTATGTCGTAGTCGGTTATTATCATACTATACATCTATTCATTTATCCATCGACTTACCTACATTAATACCTATATTCCTATCTAACTATCAATCTATCCATCTACATACCTTCCTACCTATCTACCCCTGCATGCTTGGGCGGTCGATCTCAATAACGTAGTGTTAATGCAGATTTCGATCCGTTGATCTTAACCTATAAGTTAATCTTATGTCTAGAAAGACAAGTGGAATTCTAAGACGGCCACCTCTGGAGGCTACTGTTCCTCTTCTGATCACTGATACTGGCAGTGTGCCAGGGTTTGCTGGGTCTGATGTCTGACAACTCGAAAATCGAAAATCACCAGAACATAAACTGTAAATTAATGTCTTTTGTCTTATAAGAAACCATGCACAAAAGTATTGATTCTTACACACTGATGTTTGGGTAAGTGAAAAAAAAGCGTCTGAACAAGGAGAAATCTATACCACTGGTCTCGTTAGTCATCTAATAGAAACTGTCAAATGTCTTTTAACAGGATAGTGTTGGGGATGATCAATTGAAAAATTGGAAATAGGGGTCATCAATAATTAAATTACTTGCATCACCTTTTATCTAGCTGTCATCAGTAGAAACAGCCAGATTTTCAAAGAAACACTGTGAATGCCCTTGACACAAAATAAGGGACCAAGTCCGAGTAAGCCCCTATTGCTAATCGAAACCCTACTGAAATCGTATTGAAATTCAATTGATCTAGATATATCAATGAGTAAATGTTGAGCCCCCTGCTTTGATTGGTGCAGCCCGTACTCGTAACACATGCATAGACAGTATGCCATCCATCATCCAGCAAGATCCACTTAAAAACCGAAGATGTGGACTGTTTTTATTGACAGTTTTTTAATTGGTTTATATAAGGAACATTAGATTGGTGCCAGAATGATTGCAGTTTTTCATCATCAACTTAAAAGCAGTCCAGAATAAAAGTTACTAATCGAAATACGAACCTCCAACATCTACACATTTTTGCCGACTCAAAAAAAAAATCCATTTATTCCAGAGGCGTAGAAATCTCGGATCATGGGATGAATGCACTCTTCGGAAGCATTTCGTGCTGATGCCTGGGTGTTGGAAACCTTCCCTTGCAGGAAGAGTATGAATTACTTGAAAAATGACAGTCGATCGGAGAAAGATCTGGTGAGTAAGCAGGATGAAGTATAATTTCGTAGCCCAGTTCGTACGAATCCTACAGGGTACTTCTCGTGACATGTTGAGCCTTTTTTTTTCTAATTTGCTGCAATGCGGAACAACTGTTGAATGGTCAACGCTTACTTCCTCTGCAATCTCATGATAATGGCCCTTAATTGGATATTGTCAATCACAGAAGGTCGTCCGTATCTTAAGGACTCGTGTCGCGTTTCGAAATCTTGGAAACTAATGTTGAGCTGTACGTTCTTTGACAGTCCCCTGGTTAAATACTCAGTTGATATTGCGAGCAGTTTCCACTGATTTACGTCCCCTTTTGAACTCATTCAAAATATTTCTCGAATTTGTTGTTTTTCTATCTTCGTAAATAGAATAAATAGTAAAACGAAAAAGTTTGACAAAATGAATTGAGTGAAATTCTGACAAATGTCACGCTATAAAATGGTATATTACACGAAATAATCAAATAATAGTTTGTATAAAAAATAAACAGTGAGATTCAAACTCACATGCCAAGAGCTTTACGACTAGCAGAAGACCAATTGAGTAGACCAGTGGTCTTCAAACTATTTCTTCACCTTGAAAACCCTTTTCAATGATTAAATTTTCTAGGGAATCCCTAAAAAAAACTTTCCCTGTTCATAGAATTATTTGAACGTGTAAGAAGGAGTTCATGTAATGACGAAATATTTAGTATATTGCAAAAACGTCATTTTGTCTTGCAGAATCACATAAAAGGTCGCACGGAAGCTTGGGGTTCCGACGAACGCTGTTTGAATACAGACTTACCCTTTAAAGAGCAAAGATTGGAAATGTGTTAATAACATGTTCATTGTCAAAATAGAATAAACACAAATCCAATAGTATTTTGCAAATCAGGTCTACGATCAATGTCCTATTGACTGCAGCCACATAAATGAACATATACGTTCACCTTATTGATGTAAACGTGCATTGCTTTGTCACGAATCGGCTAAGTTTGTTATTAGAAACCGTTAAGTAAGACTGTCACTAAACTGTCAACATAGCTGACTGGCTATCTAAGTATCATGTGAACAAAGGAACGCCAATGGAGCTACAGGGATTTAATTTCAACAATTTCATTCCATTATGTTGACAGAAAAAAAGTTTTCTGAAAATTTCCCCAAACTTGAAGTTTAGTTGGTAGGTCTAATTCACAATATAAGTTTATACTAAATTGATCGCTCTTTTTTGTCTCCACGCTTGTTTTTGAAAATTCAGACTTTTTTTTTACTGATCACTGTCCAACAAAATGTGAGAAAAGTAACTTATTCATTGATCACCCTTTTTTCCAATTCTTCTTTTGTAATCATCCCAAAAAGATGCTGGTAAAGTGACGGTTTCTATTGGGTGAGTAAGGACAAGTTCTGTTATCATTCTTTGATATTCTAGTATAATTTGCTTTATCAGTAATGTAAGGTCCTCCAACACCGACATATCAATTTCAAACTC
>OY735212.1:2744396-2814396 GCA_963457665.1 Thysanoteuthis rhombus | reverse complement strand
TAAACGACTGTTACCAGAAAAAATCAACTATTGTCATTGCAATATAACTCGAGACAGAGTTAAATGATTTCCAGCTTATGGAGTGCCACAATCTAATTTCAAATTAACAACTAAGGTCATAAAAAAGGCAACCCTAACATAGGGAAACAGATCTTAGTAAGAATAAGAAAAAATCTCAGAGAGGAAACATACCACAAAGAACTGACGGATTAATTACACATCGACAACCATTCTCTCCTAATTTATAATTCATAAGCACCAACAAGCACACCATCCCTACTAAATAGAACAGAAAAGTATAAAAAGCAATGATCAAACAATAAACAAACAAGTAACCCCAGAAAAAGATCCCCCGAATGCCCTAAATAGAAATCTAAAATAAACCAAATCCTTTTCCATTATATTTTAAGATCGATTCTAATCAACTTGATTTTCAATGTTGAATGTAAAACTTCAGACCACACTCAACAGACTCTCACCTAACACTCCTAGAAATCGAAATCAAAAACATCTAATGGGTCATCACCGGCATTAGCGAAAAGAAAAGACCAGGAGAAGAACAAATATGACTGGAAAGCAAACATCTTCTGTACAATTATAGACGAAAGAAAGTGATACAAAGTGGAGTATGAATCCTCATTAATAAAGGCCTCAAAGACAACGGGTAGGCTTTAAAGCAGTCCCAAGGCGCATGACTAGCGTCAATATACAACTCTCAAAGAGGTACAGGCTGAATGTCATCCAACTCTACGCTCCAACTTCTCAATCGACCGAATAAAGAATAAACAACTTCTGTGATGACTTGAACCCCCTACTGAAAGTTACAAAAAAAAACTGGGAGAAAAGAGGAATCAAAATAGACGGCAGATATCTGAGCAACCTAAGATTTGCAGACAACATCGCCCTTTTTGTAGAGAAGCTACACAACCACCAACTTATGCTAAATGAATTAAACAAAGGAGGCAAGAAAGCGTGCCTACACATGAACTTCAGTAAAACAGCCACTTCAGCAATGGCCACGTCGAGAACAAGAACACAACCATCAAAATCGAAGATGCAAAACTGGAGAAAGTAGATCACTAAATCTACATAGGACAACGAAACTCGATGAAACCCACATAAGAAAGAGAAATCAAGTGAAAAATCAATCTTGGGTGGCAAGCCTTCGGCAAATTTAGCTCAACCTTTGAAAGCAATCCTAAAAAGAAGATTATACAACCAATGCATCCTCCCAATAGTTACCTATGGAGCTGGAGCATGGAACGAAAGCAAGAAACAGACCCGTAAAATACGTATGAGAGAACAATATCAACCTCCCATTTTTTCTGACCTCTTGACATGGATTAGAGTGTTCTACGGTATAACCAAAAGCGCCAGTACTGACGCTTGCCTGCCAAATTGGCTGTAGATGGCGTTGTGGTGAGCATAAGACCGAATGCACAGGTACCACTGAGGCTGCACATTGGAAACCTTTGGATTCATACTTGGGTTTTCCAACTATTACCCGGCCAAGCTGCAGAGAAGCAGTTCTCCCCGGGGCGGTGATGTCCCATAGCAATAAGAGTGATATGTCGCTTGAGTCGGTTGGAGCTATTCCTGAGGAGCTCTATCCCACGTTAAACTCGACCTTATGTCACATTTTGCTCTCGGTGGGAGCACGAGTGGATAGGTGTTCAACCTTGCAAGGAGAGATTACAAGGCAGCACTATATATATTAGAGTTTGAAGAGCATAATAGCAGATAGTATACGAGTGCCCTACCTAAGAGTGCTCGTATATATATATATATATATGCATCAATACGTTTGTAAGCTAATGATGGAACGCATTGTTTTAAACCTATCTACATACCGAATCCCGTACAGGGAAGGCAATATAATAATTTCCCTGATTGTCACTGTACTTTATTCAGTGATGCAGATGTAATAGATTTTACAAGTACACATGAATACTTGTGAGTATGCAAAACCATGAAAGTATTTTATCTACCGAGTTAGATTTATCTCAGTCAACTTTTCGTGTATTTCCCACAGTGGTCTGGATTCAATAAAACTGATCACGTGAACAACGTCTTCCAGCACCATAACATGTCTGGGGTGTTCAAGCTAAAAAACTGTAAAAAGGTAATCAATCTGTAAGGTGCTCCTCCAACCTTTTGTTGGATGCCTAAAAATTCCGAATATTCAAGAAAATATGCGCAAATGCTGCCGGACACAAAATAAGTGATCAACTTCGTGAAAGCTCACGTTGTAAATTGGATCCCCTTTACTAAATACCCGTTTTGGAGGTTTTAAAAAAATAAATAGATAAAATAATAATCGTAGACTTTAGGTTTAAAAATTAAAGTTTTCAGCCCTCTAACTCGATTAGTGTAATCTAAACGACTTCCAGCCGAAATAAAAAAAAATAAGGGTAGCTATGTAGACAATTTGGCTTCACCTTTACAATACAGGATTGAACCCTGTGCATTTCGATTATAAGAGCAATGGCTGTTACTATCGTTGCATGTGACATAGTCATGGAAGAGTTATTATCCCGAGTGTTCACTCTCACATTCTTTTCTCTTTCAATCTTCATCGCATGATAGTAATTAGAACTTTTAAGATAAATGGCAAAAATCACTTGGAGGAGTGAATTCATACCTTACCCAACAACATTAAGTGAGAGACAAACATAAACTTCCTCAGCTGGTATTTGAACGCAGTTCACCGAATCCATTTTCAATTGATATACATTCATAACTAAGTAAACCTCTCGGATGAATCTACGTATATATTTGAATTTCTACGGAACTATTTTCTAAGAGATAAAAATAGCAAATTTGTTCCTATTGAAGATTTCATAGTTTTAAAAGGAGGTACGTTTATCAGCAAACTTTTTACTTCTGAGTGACTTACAGCAAACTAAAAAAATTCACCGTTCACTGTATAGGTATAGAGACAGTATGAATTGGTATCATACTAGTTGTACTGGGAGATCCCATGAGGATCGAACCCACTTACATCGGACAGCTAGATTAGACTGCTGATCGTTGCTGTATGTCTTGATCTGCTAAATTCTTCTACCATAGATAGCGTGTATAGTTTGAAACTGTTGACAAGAAGTATTTTTCACCAAAATCTCTCCCCGTCCCCCTAGTCCAATGTTACGACCAGCGAACCAAGAAAATCACACTACATTATTCTCCCTGTATTTCACAAAGCAACGACCACAAATTTCAGCATCCCAAAGTTGGTTATAGTTCGAGACAGAAATAACATCTATGCCCAATGGAGAACTGATATAAGCCATATCGTAAAATATTAGGATAGTAACTATACAATTATGTGGACCAAAGTCACTGTATGAACGAAAATGTACCAAGTATTGAACATGAGGGAAAGGACTTTGGTATTATAATACCTGATAAACTACCATTTTCTAAAGTATATTCCCGGTGCTGCTGCTAAGACGAATAGAGTACTCGGACTGATTGAGGATAATCTTTCACATACACTAGATAAGGACTTGTTCCTTATACTAGGTAAAATGTATGTCCCTCAGCACCTGTGTACTGGGCTGATAAAAAAGATCTTTTTGTAGAAGTTCATAAATGAATAACTAAGTTAGTAGACTTAAAAAGTGCGAATCATTGGGATAGGTTAAAAGAGTTAGGATTAACACGAGGAAATAGAACATATATGGAAAACTTGATAGAAATTTTTGAGATTATGCGTGGTTTAGAATAAGTAGAACTTAACGTATGCTTGACTAGAAAATAATATAATGGACTGAGAGGTCATTCATATACGGTAGAAATGAATGCAAATAGAACAGACATAAAAACATTTTTATTCAACAATAGAGTAGTAGAATTATGGAATCCATTACCAGAGTATATGGTACCATAACAATTTAAAAAAAGAGTCATGATTATCATTAATGTTGACGATTTTTTTACTGTCATCTTAATTTTCAGTTGCTTTTTATCAAAACTCTGAATCGAACCATAATCTTTCAGGAACATCTTCTGGCTAAGGGGTGTAAGAGAGATCTCACCCTGGGCTTGCTCTTCATTTTCCACTGTACTGTTATATAATTTCCGTGGAATTACAGTCCGTTAAAATTGATAATAATGTTGCAATACTCCATCCAAGAATAAAAAAGAAAGGCTGAAAAGAATTATAATGTTTGATACCCCATTGCAAATTTTCAGTGTCCTAGATATTGTGTAAATATATTTTCGATGATGTGTGCATATGTATACAATTTGATACTTTTTTCTCACCAGAATGAATGGTCCAAATGTTCTGAATATCACACTGTAGAACCATGACGAACATACACTTTTAAGCTGTGAATCATATAAATGAAATAACACATCTTTCGTAAACTTTCCCAGATGTTTGGTTGAGACCATCTGATACAATGTCTTCATTAGCGCCATTGAAGCGTGCCTGCAGGTTTATTTGATAGATGTATCTGCTGTTTTTCTATTTCGTGTCAGCGTAATCCTGACTTGCTGATTATAGTCGTTGTGTCCTTGTTGTTTATGGTCTCCCAAAGTAATAAAAGAACTTTTGGTCACTTGAACCGTGACTCCAGTTCCTACCTGTAGCTTGCGGGGCTCTAGCATCTTAGGCTCCTGTACACAGTGGCGATGACCTCCGTTCCAAAACAAGGCTTTCTCACAATGCACTTCTCGCATCAAAGTCGGACTTTAGCTAAAGGCGATTATCGACACACTGCTGAATGAGATGCATTGAATGGTGACGTAACCACAGTAGCAAGCGTAACCAACAAAAGATTTTCCATTTAGTTACACTTGTGACAAATGTTTGGCACAAGGCCATAACGAGTAGAGGGAAGGTGGTCGTCTCTACCATTCTCTATTACTCTTAAATAGAAGCTTTTACGAACCATTCACGCTACAGTATTTATTTTGCCGAAAGGATAGATTTTTCCTTCCGAATTTCACTCCCCCTATAATCATTCATTCATTCTGCAGGACCTCAACAGCAACCCTGTGATAGTAATACCATTGAATGTATTACACACGAAGTGGATTAGGAATTTAAAGCAAATTAAACTGAGGAGGTTCATATGCATGATAGGGAAAGAAGGTTATCTATTTCTCATCATTCAAGAAAAAATATCTACTGAATCAATTGGAAATCGTCCGTTCAAGAAACAGTGATTAATTAGTGTCCTTACGCTGGCTACAGCTACAGTCGTCCTTGTCTTTGCTCTGCTTATAACTATTTACTCAACCCTGCGATGTGTGGAATAGACTTAGAATTAAGTCAGTAACATTTTGGTATATGATATTTACAAAACTTGACTTATCATGACGAGCGTGATTGCTCTGATTTCTGCCATGTCTTGCTTAAATTTCCTTTCTCATCTCTCCATCTTATGTCAGGTCGCTTCTTACTGCGTTTACTGTCCGACCTGCACGTATCGATAAGCCTTTTGCTCAATCAGTTGTCCCTCCTCTTTGCTATATTCCTAGCCGATCGCCATTTTTGCTGCTTAATTGCTCGAACGATATCCTTCATCCTGGTTCTCTCTCAGATACATGTTGATAATTTTCTGTCAGTAAGCGTTATTCCTAACATTGCTATTTCTGTTGCCCCCTGTGCGGTTCTGAGTGTTTCAGATGTTTTGTAAGTTTCCAGGTTCCTCACCTGTACCTCATAGCTTATATTATCCATTAATTGTTTAACTATACATATGTTGTATAACTATATGTATATTTATACATATTTATATATCTTTTATATTAGCAATTTGTCCTTTCATTATGTCTCTATTTATACTGAACACGTTCCAGGTACACTTTAGGCGCCGTCTTCTTTCCATCAGAAGTAAAAAAAAAAAAAACTAGTTTGGTACGATACAAAACCTAATGGAAGGATAGAGGACTAGAAAAAGTTTGTTGTACTGATGTACAGTATACAGAATCCACCTGCATTGAAAATCAGCATTCGAAATCCTGAATTCATTCACGGCTCGAACACTGACCACTGCCTTCAGGTTGAAATTTTCGAAATGGGAAGATTAATACAAACATTTGCTTAAGTCGCATTGCAAAACATAAGTATTTAATCAAAAGAAAAAATCGTACAGAAAAGATTTAGTCCGTATTTAGAAGCTGATGATGAATTTGTCCTCGTTTGTTTTACTAAAATGATGCAGAATAACCCAGTGCCATAAATCTTACAATTATCTTTGAAGCTCACTTAGTTTTTTATGGCTTATGCAACCGGTCAACATAGACTAAACATTGATATCGACCACAAACCATTATGCCACATTGACATAATCTTCTGATAAATCTTCAAAATGTGGTCGAAAATTACTTCTATTTTTTCTTCCTATTTTTACATACAGAAAGAAAAAATAACGCAATTAATTTTATAATCAATCTTCTATCTAGAGAAGCTATCTCTCGCTATTTCACGGTAAAATTGTTTTGGCCAACTCGCATAGGACACATGAATTCTTGAACGATTACTGAAGGGAAGCAACACCGAACTTGCTCAGTATCTACATGGGTAACCTCTATGAATACCAGCTCTTGCAAGCAGCTGAACATCATATATTGCGCCTTACGTGGTGATCCTAAACAACATCCAAAACAGGGCAATGATCTATACTCTGCGCCCAAAAACAAAATCCAAGGCCTTCATTCCCTGTCCCAAAAGACTCTGACTGAAATGAATGAATGAAACGATTGCCTTAAGGTTGACCACAAACCAGAGTTCTACCATGACATAATCTGTGGATAAATCTTCAAAATAAATCATGTGACCAAAGAGGGGGAAATGACCATACAAAATCACCCACGTGTTTCCTTCTTTCTGTTTGTAATACTGAAAGAAACGGTCTCTCCTTATTTCACAGGAAATTTGCACTCAACCACCGTTAAATATAAACGTTAGGATCGAATTTCTGAGTTATTGATCGACTATTAAGATGAATAGGATAATCGAAGAGTATCACTATTTCTTTGCCAATCGATCGAATAGAAAATGGTGGGTGTTTTCATTGTTTTGGCTGACTTATTCATCGAAAACGCGTATAGTCAATCAAAGATATCGATATATGGGGTTATCAAGAAAATGACGTTTTTGTAAGAATAGGGATTTAAACAGGCTGTTGCCGGATCACATTCTCCCCCCACAATTTCCAACCGAACTGAACATGATTTCTACGACCTTCGTATTGTACACGTTATAGATTAATAAAATTTCGTCCATATGTTGGTTCAGTCGATGAGAAGGCTGCAAATTCCACATCACGGTCGGGAAATGTTAATTTTATTGATTAATACGGACAATCAGTGGAGAGTTCACTCTCTAAATTTAGGTGAAGATAATTCTTCTTAATCTTGTTCTTGTTACCGTGAAAAAAACTCTCAAACCTCTAAATTGAAGTAGATATCAAATGATCATTAACCTGGTCTCAAAAGCAAAGTCAGAAAGGAATAATTGACTTTGAACAACCATAGCCATCAAAAATGGTGAAGGGCTCAATCCTCTTGAATATCTACGTGTATTCATTTGTGCGCTTGTTTATGCCAGTGCTCCAGCACTCCTGGTCATACCGTTCTGTCTATAAACTTTTTTGTTTTGTTTTTTTACCCTATTTTAGATTTCTTTCCGAGCGGAAATAATATCTAGATTCTGGATTTAAACTTTTGGATACTTTCTAGGGAAACGCAACGCCAGCGATGTCATAAATACAATTTATTCTGACCATATTTTATTCTTCGATCGATTCTTTTACATGACTTAAAATTCTAACACTATGGTTGTTCATTTATTGACTGTGATGGCGAGTTTTCTATACCTTTTCACTTATGATAAACTAGAAAATAATTCTTATTACGAAGGAGCAAAAAAAAGATTTAAAATAAGTTCACAGTGTTATGAATTGAGCTGAAACTTTCGCTGTAAATAATTTACAGATTATGAAACTATTGATTCCGTTAAATCCCTTTGGATATTTGTTAAATCTATGAATATTTCATCATTTTCATGAAATTAATTCTTTTACTATCAGTGTGGTGATGGTTAACAAGCATGTGATGCTGACCATTATGACTGTAAGGATTTCGACATTCACTGAGTACCCTATCTATTACAATAGTAATGGTCAGCATGGTAATGGTCTATTACAATAGTAATGGTCAACATGGTAATGTTCTATTACAATAGTAATGGTCAGCATGGTAATGGTCTATTACAATAGTAATGGTCAGCATGGTAATGGTCTATTACAATAGTAATGGTCAGCATGGTAAGGTTCTATTACAATAGTAATGGTCAGCATGGTAATGGTCTATTACAATAGTAATGGTCAGCATGGTAATGGTCTATTACAATAGTAATGGTCAGCATCTCAAGCTTCTTAGGTATCAACAAACTGATTAAGCAGCAATGACATTTTATTCATATGAAACAATTTTCTCAGTCCCCCAAAATAGTGATAATGCTATACATTGGGTTGAGTTTCCGATTGTTCCAGTGGAAGTGCAGGAAAGAGGAGAAAAGGGTGTGCGCTGCATCTATAGCCACTATCTTGAAAAAAAAAACGCTGATCGCTATTCCTGCAGTGCAGCAAAAAAGAGGCGTAAAGCGAAATTTATAAAAGTTGGAGATACCCTATTGGAATATCAATTATGAGAATTGATAGCAAAATTCTCGAAGACGTTTTTATTTCATAAAAAGTTTCAAAGCAATGTACACCAATCAGGGACGTACTTAAAGATTTGGGGGCTCACGAGGGCTTGGCTCCTTAAGAGCTTCCCTGTAACATTTAGTGCAAGACTTTCCGAACAGGGGGATACAGATCCATGGTCACCAGAAGTATTTGTGGTGGTCTATGTGCAAACCATTAGCTTGTTGAATGAGCAGGCCCTTTAAAAGTGCGTAATTTTCAGAATACATTTAAGTAAACGATGTTCCACAAAAAGGCTAACAAAACCATCATCATCATCATCATCATGAATCTTTTAAGCGTCCGTTGCTGAAAAAAGACTTGCCCCCAAATCCATCATATCTCTGGATCCTGGATATCGCTTTACCAATGCCTTTTGAACTAGTCTAAATCGTCACGACCTCTTACTTTTTGTTGGTCACAATTCCGCATATGATCTGAAAAAAGCATGCTGTAAATTCTGATGCCTTGCCTTTTTTGTCATTCTTGCAACATGATCAGCCCATTGCCATTTAAGTTTTCTAGTGACTTATATGATCTGACCCAAGATTGTTATCTTGTATAATGTTCCGTCTTTTGATCTCTTCATGTGACGTTATGTATCATTGTCGCCTTTGCACGTTATATAATCATTGTAATGACCTTTAATTCGTTTTCCTATCGAAATATTCGTTGAAGTATTTGTTATCTTAAACGGTGAAGTGAGTGACGCCACTTTGGGTGTTTGTCACCTCGAGGTCTATCCCACATTTTGCAGGCTGAGACAAGAGAAAGTTGTAATATTCGAAAGACTGATGCTAGTGTAAGAGCACTAGTTAGATAGGTAGGTAGGTAAGTATTTGTTATCTTGACTACTTTTGATTATTTCGAAACATTATGACACATTTAAACATTTTGAAAGAGTCAAGTCGTACTATGTTCCTCTAATAAGGACTGTTTTCTCATGTCATTCCCACCCAAATAAAGTAAGTGATTAGGTCTAATTGGTCACTAGGTCACGTGATCAATGTTTTTAGCAGCGTATCATGTTTGGGGTAAACAAGTAAAAAATTGGAAAAAGAGTTGATTAAGGACTACGTTAATCTTCCATTCTTTGTTTTAGAAGTGATCAGTAAAAAAAAGTCTAAAATTTTTAATTTAGTATATACATTGAAACTTGAATCCCCAACCAAAATTCATAGCGTACCCTTATACTGTTGCATGCGATGGTGATACGAGTTTCAATTTTTTTTTCTTATTTTTGAGAAGAAAGTGTTTTTTTTTTTCAAT
Organism: Thysanoteuthis rhombus; assembly: GCA_963457665.1. Taxonomy (NCBI): domain Eukaryota; kingdom Metazoa; phylum Mollusca; class Cephalopoda; order Oegopsida; family Thysanoteuthidae; genus Thysanoteuthis; species Thysanoteuthis major. The sequence continues at coordinate 2,804,425 of OY735212.1, read as the reverse complement.
ATTCGGTAACCTTCGTTCTTTGTCTTTTTAAGCGAGATAGATAGATAGATAGATAGATAGATAGATTGATAGATAGATAGATAGATAGATAGATAGATAGATAGATAGATAGATAGATAGAGAAAAAGAGAGTGAGAGAGGGTGGGAGCAAGGGGATACGTCAATTTGCTAAGCATTCAAGCATTCCCTTGTGTCTCTCAATTGTGATGTGTTAATCGGGTTCTTATTCACCCATCACCGCTAATCTACCTATTCAACGAGTTTCAGAACATAGATCCCTGGATATCGTATGCAAAAGTATGGCATGCAAAATATAAAATATCGTGACAATTAAGACGAATTCTGGAAATATTGTCTTTAGTTTAATGTTGATCATGATGTCTCAATGGCTGTTTGTCTTCAACAAATGAAACATTTCATGGTACAACTGACTAGGTCAAACCCATAATGCAATTGCTGTATGTACCTACCTACAGAAACGGCCCAAAGCATCCCAGCTAAATAAGAAACTTATAATTGAAATCAGAATTTCAGGAATATTTCATCGTTGAATACTTCCTTTTGTTGTGAAACTAAAAGAAACACTTATCAAAAGACCTAGGGGTTTATTGTAATCACCGAGGACCCGGTTGATATAGTTTAAAACATGCAATAATATTCTGTTGAATATACAGAGGAAGCTGCTCAATGTGATCACTTTGGCAAGTGATATTTCACATAAAAATAACGAGCTGATAACATTAAGCAAAATAGAACAGATTACACTCATAGATTTAGATTCATTGTTTCAAATTCAATGTTACGCTATTAAATCCATTGCTATAAAGGAAGACTTAACATTAAAAAGATTAATATGACTGATAGAAATAGTTTCATATAATTTTCAATTCATTTTAAACAAAATGTTCGGGACCGACTGATTTAGATATCAATATCTGTTCGATAACACTGTTCCTTCCCTTCTCAGCGGAAATGAACCAAGTAACCTCAACACATTGACTTAAATCTGTTTTCCTGCTGAGATAAATCAATACTTGTGTCAGTGATTGGCCGGAGGAACAAAAGTACAAAGATACTAAACAGAAATCTTCGTTTTAATACAAAACAAAAATGTATATGAGATATGTAGGTGGCTCAAAGTTCACTATCGAAGTAAAAGGAATTGTCGAACGTTGTTCAAACCAGCGCTGTGAGCATTAACGTTGATTTCGCAACCTCGAAGGAAGACATTAATCCATATCTTCCCTTTGGCTACAAGTAAATTGAAGGGTAGAGCGAGATCTTAAACTCTGGTTGGCAACCAGTCTGAGAGACGGACAACTCTGATTCAAAACCGGGAAACATTCCTCGTTTAACGTCGGAACAGGCAGACTTCTGACGGATTAGGGAACTTGTTCCCTGATTGTATAGTTAATGGGACTATGGTGGGTCTTCAATGGGCTTAGCAAAACGGAAATGGATTATGACTAATCTGCTAAAGCAAAAATGATAAGAGAATATAAACAGATGGATTAAGTAAGGTATCAGCTATATCTACCTCCATTACAGTATTCTGATTAACAATGGAACTATGAGCCACATAACAACGATGAAATATCAATCAATTTAGTTAACATTTCGATGTCAATTCACATCATACATATCATCTACTTATATAATGGCCACATCTTGTCGGAAATTCGTAAGTCGGACTGTATCTATCATATTTTATATGGTAGACTATTTACCTCGTCTCTGAGTTCATCTATTCACAACGTTTAGCCCATATACACTTTGTCCTTTTCAGTTGTTGCTGGTTCTAGAATGTGAAATAACTACTCCACCGAATCAGCCAGTTATCCGACTGAGTATTTATTCTGATAGCATTTGGAAGCCTCTCATCATAAGAGACTCCACAAGAAAAACAAAATAAATTACCCAGTTCAAGGGGGACAACCTGCAATTACTCTGATAGCACAACACAGATGTCCATAAAACAGATGTGACATGTCTGGTCCAACTGAGCACGTTCCCTGGGTAGTGATTCCACAGTTTAGGATCAACGACACCTAGCAAAGGCTGGAGGGTTCATGACCGAAACGTCAATTGATGTACAATTGGATGAGGAAAATACTCCAACCATACATGATGAAGTAGAGTTTTCCAATAGAAGTATCTCCTATCCCCCTTTTTTTAACAATAGACTCTTCCACTGAAAGGATTTTATTTTAGTTTTTTTTCTAAAAATATCATCTGATAAAATTAACGTGCTGGTAGTCCTTGCTCTCCGAAAGTTCGCTTTAGTCAATGTTAGCGCCATCGATAAAAGGCGACAAGCGAAAGTGTTCTGCTCTTGTTTTGCAGCCATGGATGCAGTGCACACCCTCTTCATCTCTTTTCTACCCCTCGGTCTTCTGTACTTCAAACTACCACAGGGCGTCTTGGAATTTTCATCTTTCCTCATATAAATTAATTGTAGTTGCTTTTTCGGTTTACACCATTTGCTTTAGGACAGGCTCTCATGAGAAAGCTCCCCTTTCGAACACCGGGGAAAGCAATATATCCGTGACTTTTTTCATGATCACCAACAAAGTCAAAATGTTGATAAACACCCCATGCATGAGTGCACAAACAAACATTTTTCTAGACATAAGAGGTAAATGTTAAATTTCAGCCCTCTAGCTCCACTTTCACAGCCTGTACGCATGATACATGAATGAATAGCCAACTGACCAGCTATGTAGTCTGACAGATAGACGGACAGGTTTCTTTAGTTTTTTTTAATTTTATGTTGATAATTGTGGTGACAGTTTTAGTTGACAGTTTTCAATAAAGGACAACCGACAAAGCCCTCCTTCAGTGAGATTGTTATCGTATTCTCTTTATCCAAAGCTGAAAAAGTTTATCGAATCCAAATTTCACATCACACTCAGGGTAAAACTTATCAAAACTTCTTATTAGATATACTAGCATCTTGAGCATCGATTGCTGTCAGTGACTGACATAGCAAAATATGCGTGATGTCCCTTGCTCAGTGTTGTCAATTCATCAGATGTTTTGGTTTGTGCTTAGATGACGGAAACTGTTATTTAGATGATTTATAATGAAAACAAGTAAAATTTCATTTATTTTATTGTAACAGAAAATTTGAAAAATTGCGTGAATTATACATAACTATAATTCCAAGGGAAATCATGGATCAATGTCAAGCATGTATGCTCAGTTGGGGTGATCGGTTAAAGTGTTGGAAAATGATCGATGAATAAGTTATCTCTTTCACCTTTGTTGGGCTGTGATCACCTGGAGAGGTCAGAATCTTTTATCTAAAAAGTAGATGCAAAACGATGATCAATTTAGTATACACTTACATTGTATATAGAGCCAGGCACCAAAAATCAATTGGGAGGGAAATTTAAGAAAAAACAATGCGTATTCATTGAGAGGAGCTTGTGGGTAAAATGTTACGTTTTTCACGGATAGATGGCTAGATGAATAGATTGATCAAAAGATTATCATCATCCTTCTGGCATCCGTCAGTGAATATACTCTTCCCGAAAATTCATCAGACCTCTCTATAATGGGTATCGCGGAGCTAATACTCTCTGAGCTTCTCCAGTTCGTTTTGCCATCTTACAATCTACTGGTTACTATTTCACATGCGATTTCTAGGTATCCACGTTGTGAGTGATGATGTTAATTAGTTATCCGATATTCTTGAAGCGTGACCAGCCCATTACCATTTCAGTTTTCTAATGGATTCTATAATATCACTGACTTCTATTTTTTCTTTAACATCTGTTGTTTTGTGATATTTCTGTGTGATGTTGAGCATGATTCTTTCATGTGCACATGGTATTTAGGTCAATCTTTTCGTTAGGTTCCATGTTCCAGCCCCACTTTTATAGATACATAGATAGATATAAATGTCAAAACACATGAATAACCTTAACCCAGCAATAGTGATCAAATCGGTCCGTGTGGTGATTAAAAAGGTGTGTGCTAATACTGATAAACTTGAAAATTTTTATCTTGAAGGGCTGCCAAGCATTCAATGATTAGAGCCAACACCTAATATGTACAATAAGTTCCGCTAATATGAACCACTTGTTTTTAAGTATGCAATACCATGTGAGTTTTGTTACGTGAATTCAAGTGTTCTGTTGTCATGTAAAATACTAAGACGGTTTAATCACAACAATCACACAAGTCAGTTTAGTCACCCAAAAGAAACCATCGCCCGATCAACGTCTTTTATTGGAGCATGCCATGTTGGGGATGATCAATTTTCAAAGAAAGGAAAAGGTAATCAATGAATGAATTAATTATGTTACCTTTAAAAAAAGATACACAAAGAAACAAACCGTAAACAAACTAAGGGATACATTTAGCATAAACTTACATCGTAAATTGACACCACCCTTTAAAAGTCCTTTTCCTGGCGGGAGGGGTGTCAAAGAAAAATACTTTTTTTCTATAGATATTGAGTAAACGCTTAAACTTTCTGCCCTCTAGCTATACTGATACAGGTTATGCGTGAGACACATTCATTGATAGCCAGCCAGCCAGCCAGCCAGTCAACCAGACCCATTTGAAAACTGGAGAAACCCGTATCAACGTTGACAGTTTGGGTTGGTGGTTTCTAACAACCCTGACCCTGGCCGGTAGCTCCTTTTACAGCAGGGTTATAGAGAAACAAGAGGCATAAGTATAACGTTGTATAAATGAAGTGAATGACTCGTTCAAGGGATGTTATCTCTATCGGAATTGGGTCAAAATAGATAAGAAGTAAATACTTCCATCTATTATCAAGTCTTCTTACACTGGCCACGGCTACAGGTGTCCATAATTAAACTCAGTGTTGCCAGGAATGGTTTGTTGTTCATAGTTCTAGCAGTCTTCGAAAATGGCTAAAAATGACTAAATTTTTAATTTCATAGCTTGGAGTTTTGTATTCAATTAAAGTTGATTTACCAAATAAAATAAGTATATTGTAAAATAAAGTATTATTAAAATTGAACATTTACTTCAGTAAAAGATTACCAAATTCAATCGGTTATCGTAGATTTTTATCGGCCAAATTTGAAAAAATAATAAGTTGATTCCAGCCAGAAAATGACTACATTGGCCACCTTACTCATGCATACCCGATTGTTGCTTACAAGGTCCATTTTCGATATGTCATATAGACTCAGCGGCGACAACCATCCAGTGTGGTGTCACTCACTCGATCCTTCGTTATCTATAAGTGCATAGTTTGAATCAGTTGATTATAATTCTTCTTCTTCTTCTTCTTCTTCTTCTTCTTCTTCTTATTATTATTATTATTATTATTATTATTATTATTATTATTATTTGGTCAAGTGATTAGTTACGTGTGTGGTGAACCAAGGAAACGGAATACATCGAAAATAAAAGTACTAACGACCGACACACCGATTGATAATGATGGTGCCTAACACGTAGCAACATACTAAATAGTGTTTGCACTGGAAAATATGAAACGCTGGAAATCCTCGGGCGAGGATGACACAAGGACAGACCTTTGAAGATACAGAACAGGTTGTTCTCAAAGGACTAGCGCAGCTATCCATACAGAGTATGTGAGAAAAGAGATTCCTCAAAACTTCTGTCCAAGAATACTGATCCTACTTCATAATGAAATGAGATTATAAAGACCTTGGCAACCATCCCCTATCAAGTTACAGTCCCTCAGGAATACTTGAAGACTAGAGAATATTCTAGATGAAACTCAACCATGGGAACAGACAGGCTCTGGGAGTGGCTACTCTATAAATTTCTCAAGTTCTATAAATCGACCTATCGAAAATCTAGCAGAATACCCCAAACCACTTTGTTTGGCTCTCTTTGATTATAAAAGAGCATTTGACTCAGGAGAACACACAACACAACTCAATAAAAGACTTTGAGAATATATAAGAAAATGGTTCTGCAAAGAATTCACAACGTACAGATCCAACTAATATAAATATTGGAAAAAAAACGTTCATCTAGAATATCGTTTATCATCGGATGGGGATAGAGAAGTCTGGTGAATCTTGAGAAAGGTTTGCATCGTTACATCTTTGGAACAGGTCCACCAAAACATTACGTCAATATTTTGAAATTCATTGCATCACATCCCCGATCCAATCCCTAACATTGCCCTTTTGTTGGTAAATTTAATAGAATACAGATTGCAATCTTCAGTCGTCGACTCTCATTCGTTCCGCAATAGTTTAGCAACATCAGCAGCAGTTATTCGTGTCTGCTGAGAAGTTAACTACCTTGCAAAATATCGACCTGATATTTTGGTGAACCTATCCCAAACAATTACCTTTATGTCCAACGATGCACGTTTGAAATTTGTTGCTCTTGCTACTGCTGCTGGGTCATAATTAACAATGTCGATAGATAAACATTTGTTCGGTTGAAGACATGAATATAAACTTTGTAAGATAAATGTTATTTACTTCCATTTAGCCTTATCTACGTGCTGTCGTATAAAGCAATTAATGATAAATTTATAATGGAGTTGAAGTGCAGCCTCGAGCAATGGCTAGCAATCTAGTTTAGCAGACCATTAGATAGTGTACGAGCTCTGTCTGGAAAGTATCCAGCCAAACAGTGGCTGTCTTTACAGACAATGGAACGTCCTTCCTCTAGGGTGCAAGACTCGACGAAGCGTATGGTGAACTTTAGAAGCCCCCTCATCCAAATCTCCCTCCCTGATCTAGTTAGGAGGAAAGAAAAAGTGATACGTTTGACATCAGCTTGGCTGCAGGAGCTGCCGGAAGGAACTCAAACTACCTGAAGGGGACTCCTCTCGCTGGTTTTCGAATCGACCTTTTCCAAGATTGGTTACCTTCCCTGTCAACATATTTTATCCAGTGGTGTGATGGATTTGAGTCTTTCCCAATGGGGTTAGTACAAATTGAATACAAATAGCCCCGTCCAAGGTTTGAACACAGGTGGCTAATCCCAATGTGCGTGTTGTTACCGCAGCACTAATCACACAAAAAGCCAACGAAATAGTGACTTCTTGGTTACTTCAAAGTATTTCCCTTGGGTCCTCACACCTTTTTTCTAGCTTACCCTCCCTCTCATTTCCACTACAAAGTCCTCTTTCGGGATCTCTATCAGCTGACCCTCCTTAACCTCGCCAACGATCGCTTTGATTTCTTGGAATGTTGGAGAGAACCAAATTTGGACTTTAGGAGCGGTTGAGAGATATATCTGATGTAATATATATACATATTGTTTTTAAAAATTGTTTTTCAAAATCTAAGATACAGTTACATAGTAAACATCTGATGATCCGAACGAGAGAGAATTTGTAAATTGTTCTATAATAACACAGTATGTGTGAAGCATTTGAAAAAACACTAAAGACAATAACATAAATTACATCAATAGATCTTGAGAAATAAGTGAATCAAGGAAGTTTTTGAAAAATATTTCAATGTGTTTAGTGTTCAGAACTGAAAAGGTTTGCAGAATATCCATATATATATATATATATATATATATATATATATATATAGCAATCCTACATTAAGCATATCTTTTTTTTCTTTCAAGCCCAAGAGCTTGTTCGTCGTTTTCCATCAGACAGTCACACACTGACATGTATGCATGTGTGAGTATTATGTCCGTATATATATATATATATATATATTGTGTCATCCACAGACAGCTGTTTCGTTGTATTACAACTCTTCAGTGTGGCTATAGACTATCGTTTATCCCATCCAGTACGACGAGGCAGGATCGAAACCTTAGCTTTAGACCCGGAGGCTGTTATCCTCTCAATTCCACGGAACTGGACGGTCAGTGAGGTTGAATTTAAGCGATATGTTTATTTATCAAATATTCCTCATCCACCAGAGTGCTCCATTCCATGTTAGAAGAGCATATGTATGTATGTGTGTGTGTGTGTGTGTATATTGCATCAGTATATGTATGCGTATGAATGAGCGTGTGTGTTTATTATTTTGACGTCTTTATCTTATATTCTAATCTTGAAAATTATCATCAAGATAAGAGACAATTCGAGACACCAATTATCATTCTTGTTTGCCCAGTTAAATCATGAGAAACGATTTTGAGGTGTCTTTATTTTGTTACACGAATAATCTCCCCCCCTCTCTCTCTCCCTCTCTCTCTCACACACACACACACACACACATCCATACTTTCCTATACACATGCGCGGAGGAAGTAGCCATAACATAACATGCAATTTCACGTGCCATCACGTAGTTCGTAATTCCGACCGGCCTCTTCGTGCGTCTCCTGTGTCTTGTAATTAGGTAGGTTCTTCCTAATCTGAAGACATGTATGCAGGCTGGCGTCTCCAGTGTCCAGCCCGTCCATATCTTCCAGCAATCGGTCGGAAGATCATCGAAGCATTTACCAATCGTTAGGATTAGGATTGTTCCTTTTTTTTCACTAGAAAGACTCATCTCCACTTATAAGAAAACAATATATAGATTTATATGTCTCGTGTCACACTTTATGTTACCAAATGATGATAGAATTTTATGCTTTTTTAAACTTTATGAATAAATCACCACATTTATTTAATGGTCAGTTAAACGCTATTCACATTTTTGTTGGAACGAAACAATTTTTATTTGAGAAACCGACATTTGTGTTCCGATGGATGAATATGTATATTTTGTGCGTGTGTAATAGTATTCAATATTTATGCACAAAAAGACGATGTGACGATTGGCAATTCTCCAATTTCTCAGCTTCGTATTTTTCCTTATTTTTTTTTGTATCTTCATTTAATACTGCCTTTAGTTTTGTTCAATATTCAGGAAACATTCTGCATAAATAAGAAAATGCGGAGCAACATAATGTTTTCGATATTTTATAAGAGCAATGCAATTGCAGAATTACATGAATATTCCCGTCACTTTCTGACAGCATGAGTAAACAAGTCTTATCATAATGATATCAATAGATGCAGCATCTTTGGCTGAGAATTCTGGACACTGACCAAAGTCTGACGAGACGAAATAATGATTATTCTCTGCGTTGTTAATGCACTCAGAATCATCTGAACAACCGTAGCCATCAAAGATACCGAAGACTTTTTGTCTTTTTTTTTCTATATTTGAATGTGTTTGTTCATGTCTTTCTACGTTTGTTTATGTATGTGTGTTCCAGCGCTCCTGGGCATATTGTTTTGTCTGGGGACCTTATTTTGATGGATACAGTTTATCAATAACATCTAGATTCTCCAGAATCTAGATGTTTTATTTTTTACTTGATTTTAGATTTTTTGCAGTGGAAAACGCCAGTGATGTCATTATAAAAATTTATTCTGACCATATTTATTCGTTCATTATTTTTTTCACACGACTTCAAATTATATATATATATATATATATATATATATATATATATATATATATATATATATATATATGATACCGTTTTAGCTAATTTGAGGGTATAAACATGTAAACTACACGAGGATTTTAGTAGCATAAACATAGTGAGGGAACGTCATTCGGCCTACCAAAAAAGGTTAGGAACGCCGTTCGTATGTGTTCCTTCATTCACTACACAAGTGCAGACAACTCATCAACTGGATTCTATATATCACATCGAGCTATTTCTCACAACAACTTTTCTGTTCGGTCAGACTCATCATATCCCCGTGACTTCGACCGCTGGGGTATCTGTGCAACAGAATTAGAAGGAGAAAAAAGAAAAAGGAAAGACAAAAGAAAATGCGTGGACATATTGGAAATGTGCCGGTATTTATCTTCAAATTCTTTTCTGAGGCTTAGAACGAGTGAGAATATCTGCCGAAGTATAATATCTGCTGAATACAAGCAGTAAAAACAATAACACCAATGATGGATGAAAGAAAGAATGGAAGGAGTAAAATGAAAGAAAATGGTGATGAAAAAAAGGAAGAAAAACAAAGGGGAAAGAAAATCAAAATGAAATGCCAGTATATCAGCACGATAGGGAAAATAAAAGAAATTTAAAAAAGACGAAAGCAGCGAAATAATTGTAAGCGAAAAAGAAATAATAAATAGAGGAAACTATGAAGGAAAGAGGATTTGGAGAAAACATGAAGAAAACTTCGAAAATTTTGATAAGAAATAGAAAAAAAATAGAAAAAAAGGAGAACCGAGGGAGAAATATGTTTAAAAAAAAACAAACAAGGTAAATATAAACATGGTGTAGTATGAAAAAAAAAAAAAAGAAAAGAAAGGAGAACGTATCAATGGACGAAATATGTGAATAGATAAGAATTCGTCTCGTGTGGAACAGCAACTCAAAAAAATCCCGAATGACTTGCATACAATTCGGCTGTCCGAATTCAGCAGAAGATGACAATATATTTGTCTCACAGAAAAACTCAAAGGTAACAATAACAGCAACGGCAACAACGACAATAACAACTACAAGAAAAAGTGCCCCAAACATTATAACATCGTGTCATTTGATAAAAAGCGTCGCCTCCCTGGTTTGAGGGTGGAGGCACTTCGAATTGCTCTTTGAATGTCAGAGTCACTCCAATCACGTGCGACTGCGCAGTACGCTTCAAGCTACGTGCTCATCGTGTTTGTATTTTTGAGTGCTTCACTCGATAACGCGACTTGACGAGATCACGTACGAATCTGGCCGAGATCACGTACGAATGACATACAACATTCGGATTAGAACAAATCAATAAGATTAAGAAAGAAAGACAGCTCTGGTTAGTCACTCCATAGAAACTGTCACGTAACCAATGTCTTCTGGAATATTGTGTTTGGGAATGATCAATTGAAAAAGTTGAAAAAAAATGGTGAGCAATAAAAAAAAGTTATTTATCTCATCTTTCGTTTGGAGATGATTACTAAAAAGTCAGAATTTCAAAAAAGAAAAAAAAAACAAAGAAAAAAACACAGCAAACAAAACGAAAAATAAACAAGCGTGGAGACAGCCAGGCACAAACTAAGGGATAAATTTAGCATCAAGTTACGTTGTGAATTTAACCTCCACTGAAAACCTATAGGGAGTGAAATGAAAAAAAAAATCTAAACTGCTGCTTTTTTACGGCCAGCACATAGTCAGTCTGTTAACCAGCCAGACCCACTCTAAAACTGAAGAAATCTATGTTAATGTTGACAGTTTCGATTGACTGTTTCTTATATAATAACATTATGAGGCTATGCTAAAAGGTGCTTTCTATGTGCGAATACCTAGAAGAGAGAAAGCGAACGACTCACCCATTTCGTATTATTTGCAGCCAGGCTAGTCAGTCAAAGGGTCCATAACACAATATCCAGCAGCTTACAGCATCTAATAACCCTATTTGGCCACTCATCTATGGATTTACAACATTCGACATTGCTTTGCTTCGATGATCATTGAGGGGCCGGTGAAGCGAATGTGATTTAGTTATAGAAGAGCCGAGACAATTTGGACGTCAAGAAAGAGAGATGATGAAAGTTTTTTGAAAAATGATGAAGAAAATCCTTGATCCCGGCTAAAATTCTTGCCGTCGGATAACCCTGAAAGAACTATAAGAATATCAATACAAATTTTCAATTAAAGTCCAAATTTCATAATTCTTTGATGACTCTTGAGACATCCTATACAGGCTTATTTCGTAAAAGCCCATGTCACTTTTTATTTGTTTCTCGGTTGATTGTTTTTACGTAAATAATAGTCACGCTACAGCAAACGTGTATAAAAGTAAGTGAAAGTGATTTGAATGTCCGTCGATGATAGGCAGGTGGTCGGATGAAGTATGCGTTCGGCCATGTTCATCTGTTCAGGATAAGAAGTGACACTGAAATATTGTCATTTTAAAAAGACAGCCGTCGCTCTATGAGTTTGAAACATATAAACTCTTTGATCATTTCTTCAGTTATTAATCAATCTCATTATCATTGGGACATTGATTTGAAATGAGAGAAAGAATAAAAGAGGGGAAAATCAATAAGAATGCTTTTTTGATACGATGAATGATTTATCAAGTTGACAGAAGAGACTCCAATACTGCTGGTAATACATTTATACTAAAATATATATCTTTATAATGTATAATCTCATCATCTTTGACGGGTACTACGCTAGTGCTGTGGTACAAGAATCTGATGGGTACCAGAGAAGTAGTCCTAAAAAGTAGCCATGTGCCACTGAAGGAAGTGGAGGCAGGTATCCATCCCGTCCAGATCAGGCTTTCCTCGGAAGGGTTTTAAAGTCTGAACATTATAAAGGCCAGGTACCAAGTTGTCGTCATGAAAAGTGGTGTCTAAGAACAAATCACAGCTCAAGCATCCTTTAAATCAATTATATGACAACCAATGGCCAAATATACTCTTGTGACGAGCTCGAAAAAGAGGTGTATGTTTTCGGTTATGTCTGTTCATCTGACTAAACAATATCACAAAAAAAACTGAATCAGTTTCAATCAAATCCTGGGGAAGGTGAACGATGAGTTATCGATGAGGTGGTCAAAGGCTGAGATATATTTTCTTTTCACGGGTGTCCTTGTCTCTCGTAAGAATCTCTGTCCATTTGTCCATCTAGTGAGGGGTCCTCATATTGTTTTTCAAATGTTCTATATCAGATTTACTCAAAACCAGGTAGAAAAGTGTCCCTTGATAGGATGCTTCTCACCAAGAAAAATCATTTGGGGTCAGATAATCTGATATCCTAAAATCGATTTCCTCAGCTGTTTCAAACCAGGTTGTCATGGGACTGGAGAAAACATTGTCTCTTGATTAAATGCTTCTTACTTATACAAATCTACCACTCAGAGTCTCAGAATTGGCGAAAATGGTATTTAAACCCAATGTTTTACAAATTGTTTTTTTGGCTATTTTGAGTCAGATTTACTTGATGGAAAATGTCTCTTGATAAAATGCTTCTCAACTGTAAATAATCTTCCACTCAGGATCACGCGATATGGCAATAATGGCGTTGAAACTTAATAGTGGACGCCTCTTCTGTTCTTGTTCCAATTTAATTCGTTTATACACGCATGACAGTCCAAACGATGTCTCCAAAAGTTTAGAATTCAGATCAATGAAATTCATTTTAGGGATGGACAATAGGCTATGAGAGAACTACTTATATCTTTGAGCTGATCTGTGCACAATTATATCCCCTATACAGTAGTTATATGTCCAAACTATATAATACCACCATAATTTCATATCAGTTCCCACGGTATCTCCAGAAACACTTCGTTAATTTCTATGAAATCTGGTGAAAAGGTAGAAAATTAGGTAGAAATAGAGGTGTTGATATTCTGGGTAGGATCTAGGAATCTTTTCTGGATTGAGGGATATTTTCCCATCTTTTCAAATAACATACATGCATACGCTTCTGACGGCCCATTCGATATCTCCAAATGTTATCGATGAATTCCAACGACATTTTATAGATAGGTAGCAATAAGCCACGGGAGAAGAGATTGAATTTTTAAATGGATTTATGTACAATTATCTCCTCTGCGTTGTAGTTATATGTCCAAACCATATGATATCAACAAAATTTCCTGTTTGTCTGCACCATATCTCCAAAAGTTCTCTATGAATTTTGATGATATTTCAATGATTTTTTTGAAAGTTTGAATGATTACCTAAGGTAAAAGTAGATATATTTTTGAGCGGATCCATGCACAATTACCCCCCTTGTGTTGATAGAGGTATGCACTCACTGATTGCTTTTCAATTTCTTTCCTAAAACATCATGATAGATTAATCTAAATAGCTCCACTCTCTCATCATCTTTTGAATTAAAAGTTTTGTGGTAGATAACTTATTTGGCAACTCAACGAATTGCAAATTGAAATTTATTGTCAATTACTTAGAAATTAATTATTTAGTGAACTGCCAAATATTTGAATCTAGTATACCCGCATCGTCAAAAATAAAGGCATATATGATATTGTCTTTTTATTTGAAGAAGCATGTTTTATTGACTACTGGGATGTTTTCCTCCAATTTACTTCTTTTTAAAGTTGGTGAAAAAATTTACGAATTATTCAATAGTGTAGGATAGACTAGAGACGGCTATAAGACTTTTTATATTTCTCTCGAGTACTCACAGGCTATTTGGACTAAACCAATCAAACTTTTATAATCTAAATTTACATCTGTCTGCTAATCACCCATACCATTTAAGTATTATTACATACGACATATCGTTCACAATATTCATTTATTTGAAATTCACCAATTCATTTTTTCTTTTTGTTTCGATCAGCATAGTATTCTGAAAATATGTATTGTTTTATATTGACATAGTAATATTCATTTGTTAATCAAATCACAGTTACTGAGTATTGTTTGTTTCTGCATGGAACATAAGCCTACATCGAGTCAACGTACAGATGTTGCAATTCAATCCTTCCATATTTAAGTTTTAGTCGGGGACATGGAACAAATTGCAATACAACAAATATTCATACAAACGTATTCATTTTACAAAACTGATTCATGAAAAAACTGATTTTTGTCTCACACTGGTCGGTTCCCTGAAAAATTTCCTGAATTACACGGCTGATCATCTGATAAAAACGTTAAAATATATACAGGCGCATCGAAATCATACAGTTATTACGTTATGTTTGAAACTTAGAAAGATGATTTTTAAAAACTGAATTTTGAATACATACATCCAAAAATATTGTTGCGACCGTCCCCAGCCCTGTCAGCTATTACAGAACTACATGTGCTAGGTAGACACACTGACTTTGACACATGCTAACCATGTCACTAAGATATCAACACACAATGATTCCAACTAAGTTACGATCATGCAAATGATCAGAATAGCATGACAAAAATACGACTCATTGAAAAATCACTTTCATACCTCCAAAACACGTTTATGTCAAGATCTACAACAGATGTTGAATGACTTCAAATTTTGATGGTTAGGTTGTCTGATTATTGATTGTGATGGCTAGTTACAAAATCCATTGTGAAATTAAAATGTCCGTGATATTTGTATATTTCTGTAATCTTTCTGCAATTTGTCTTTCAAAAGTAGTATGCAGATTGAACATAGTTCAAATACAGATTTTCAAAAATACAGTTGTATTTTTTGAAGCACCCTGTATGTTTTCAGGAAGCTGCAATGGTCAGACGCCGAAGAAACTATTTCTTGGTGAGAATTTCGACTACTTTTGGTAACAAAGGTACCCAACCTATCCATTGAAAACACCGTGGAGTTATTCTATCCTTCCATTATGTGTCGTGGGATGACGGAGATGGTGGTCGCATTACTCTCGTTAGGATGCTTCCATTCCCTTTTTATTTGATTTCAGCAAGAGTCGAGCTTATACCGTCGTTATACACCCTTCTTTTTGGGGATTAATGTGATTTTTTCTTCTTAAAGATTGAATTGGCAATACCGAAAGCTACTAACATGAAGCGCTTGTTCGCTTGATTTCTTCTTCTTTTGAGAATTTCATGAAAATTCATTGTCCTTGATATACGTTGTGGTCTACATTTTTTAGTTCTGCATTTCCCAACAGAAAACAGAAAAAAAGAAATCCAAAATAAAATTCTTTTTGATTGTAATAATTAAGAAAATGAAACGAGTTTTGAGTAGTTTATCTATTCTCGAATATAACAATGCGTCTCCTATACTGTAAGTATCATCATCAATCTCTTAACGCCCGTCGTTGGATATGGACTTTTCCACAAGATTTGACACACTTCTCTATCAGGGGCATTGCAGGGCCAGTACTTTGCGTATCTCGTCTCTCTATCTATTACTCTGCCAGCCTAGGTTGCGCTTGTAAATCTCTGGCGATCCATATTGTGAGTCGTGATGTCCATTAGTTGTCTGCCATTTTTGTAACAGTGACGACCCATTACCATTAGAGTTTTTTGATGGATTCTATGATGTCTCGGACTTTTGTCTTGTCCGGGTGTATTGTGCTATCTTGCAGGTTTCTCCAAGTGAGATTGAGCATAATTCTTTTAAGTGCACGCTGCATGGTTCTCAGATTGAGGGTCTGTTTCCTGCCAAGTTTCCATGTTTCAGCTCCATAAGTGACTATTGGGAGGATGCATTTGTTGTATACTCTCCTTTTTAGTATTAGTGGGATCATCTTGTTTTTGAAAATTGAGCTTGCTCTGCCAAAGGTTTGTTATCCTAGGGCAATTCTGTGCTTGATTCTTTCCTCTTTTGAAGGTCATATGGTGATTCGTACGTATATGAGACATTAAACTGTGAAGCAGTAATAACGGCAAATTTGTTGAAACGGCACTCTTTAATCTCTGTGAGTGCCGTAATAATAGAAGTCTTCTGTAATAGTATCATGACCATTCACGATGGCGATCTATAAATAGGCTGATCTAGAAAACGGGGTCAAGTTGTCCGATCGATAACCAATAAAAATCGATATTTGTGACCCATACTATGGGAAAAACGAAATAAGTTGAATATGATACGATTAAAATCACAGAGAAGGAAAGTTAGATTAGTATCATTTCATGGAGGACGTTTTTGCTTCGAGTTGAAAAGGCATTCAAATCAGAAGATTATGAAGTGGCGTATCTTTTGCAGAGAAAGGAATCAATAATGTCAGGGTTAGGGGTAAGGTTAAAGAGGGGAAAGAGAGAAAAGTACGGAGCTTGAGAGTTAAAAGGGAAGAGAGAGGGCCAGAGAGAGAGTGGGGGGGCGACAGAAAAGGGTGGAGATGGAGCTAGAGAGAGATGGAGAGAAAGAGGGGAGAGGATAAATGGGAGAGGGAGGGAATGATAGATAGTAAGAGAGAATGGTAAAAGGTGGAGGAAGGCATTCGAGAGAGCAAGAAAAAAAGAGAAAAGGAGGAAGAGACAGTGTAGAAGTGAAAGAGAGAGTGAAAGATGTGGATGGAGATAAGAAGGGAGAGG
The DNA here is from genome assembly GCA_963457665.1 of Thysanoteuthis rhombus. Classification (NCBI taxonomy): domain Eukaryota; kingdom Metazoa; phylum Mollusca; class Cephalopoda; order Oegopsida; family Thysanoteuthidae; genus Thysanoteuthis; species Thysanoteuthis major. Next base: position 2,787,569 of record OY735212.1, on the reverse strand, counting down.
GAGCTTGAAAGATTGAGGTAAAAAAAAAAGAAGGGAGAAGGTGATTCAAAGAGAGAGGAAAGGAATGAGAGAGGGGGCAAGAGATCTGGAGAAAAGGAACGACCAGTAGTGAGTATGAGTGAAAGAGAGGAAGAGGAAGAGAATCAGGGAGAGAGCTAGAGAGAGCAGCCCAGGAGAAAATATACGAGACGGAGTGTAACATTGTGTGAACGAAAATACAAATATGAGTTGAAATGCAAAAACATATCCATCATTATCTTACATGACAAATAAATTTTGAAAAAAAATCTCCCAATCCCGTATAAAATTCATTCATTTCTTCCTCATGACATGCCCTTCGAAGATGTTTTGAAAATTGCTGAGATCTTCTCTAGATATTGTGTGGAATAACAGACGAACGTGAGTATATATATATATATATATATATATATATATCACAAAATGACTTAATTTATATGCAATTCCATCCAAGAATCCATTAGAGAAGCCTCGTCTTTTTCCAGGATTTCATATATGTATCAGAATCTCCACTTATACCCTTTTCGAGGGTTTGAGGGATTACATTTGTTAGTAAGATAAAATTACAGCTTGTCAGGCCTGTTGAAGCTTCGTTCCGCTTACAGGATCAAGTATTTCTTAACCGTCGCTCATCGAGTACCGACCAGCTTCGATGATCTTCCGAAAATCAATATTTCCAGCGTGATTGTGTTGCTCCTCAGCCTTGGGGAGAGGTTCCTCAATCAAACTCCTTTGGCTGAGTCAATGAGTGACCCTTTTTAAAGTCTTACGTGTAACTTTGCAGTGGGTTTGGGGTGAGCACTCTACCACAAAGGCCTCTGCAATCAGCATTTGGGGATATTCAAATCTTGAAATTACAATCTTATGGAAGAATTTTATTTCTAGTGGGTTTTCATTCATCTTTCATTTACGTTATTATGAAACCATGAATAATCTTTTGCGCAATCTCCACCAAAACCAATGCGATCAATGCTCCACTTTTATGTTTTATGTAGAGCCAAAATAAAAGAAAAATACGATGTATATGTGTTGTTTCTGTTATAATCAAAATTTAAGTTTTTCTTGTTTTCCACAGAGCATTGTCGGTCATATAAGACTAGTCAATTCCTGTGAAACGAATTGCTGATATATCTATATTTTTTCTTTCCTCCTTCTACTACTACTACTACTACTACTACTACTACTACTACTACTACTACTACTACTACTACTACTAATAATAATAATAATAATAATAATAATAATAATAATAATAATAGTAATAATGATAATAATAATAATGATTATACTGAACTATCTAACTACGATCTAAGTACCATTGAAGAAATATGTGTGTGTATGTGTGTGTGGGGGGTGTATGTGCCCTGCAATTACTGGACAACTGGCAATTGTTCAAAGTTGACATTTCCATGATATATAAGTCAGCACACAAGTCAGTGCAGCGTCAAGTTTGAAGCTGTTTGAATCAGCGGTTCAGGAGAAATCCAATGAAAATAAGTAGAACATTTATAATTATTTAAACTTAGATATAAAAAATCTAAATTGGTAACACCGAAAAAAAAGGTAATCGAAATACTTCGAAGCTGGAGTTCTGTACGATGGACGGAAAATAATTTTTGGTGACATGCAAGGCATATTGCTCCACATATCACAAGGTGTGGTCCTTTCGAAGCATCCAACTTTGTAGCCGGCACTACCTTAGTTATCACTTTTTACTACTATTTTTTTCCATCATAATTCTCAATCTTTTTATGGCGACTGAATTAAAGCCGTCTGTCTATGGCAGTGAGTAATGTGCACAGATAGGAAATCTTTTAAAATTCAAACTCATGCCCCCCCACAGGGAAGCCAGTTTAAATAAATAATAGAAAGGAAAAGCTACTGGAGTAACTTCAGTGGAAATGTGATTTATACAGTGGATATGCGATATTTTTTATCATCGGAATTATTACCTTTACGTAGTGGATTCCATAGTTACGGACGTAGAACAAAAAAATCATACTGTTCCTTATATGAGTAGATGTTAAAATTGCTGTTCATCAAAATGAAGGGTTAACTTCCTTAATAGAGATACATAATTGAGCTTGGCCCAATCTGATATACATCAACATTGGCATTAAGAAGGCTCCATAAACGAAGATCTGGAAGAGTTCGGAGAAGAAAACGTAATAAGTGCATATGAGGCATAAGGTCAGCAATTTTAGAGTGATTATTGTATGTCAAAAATGTGTGCATCATGAAGCAGCTGTGTGGTTTGTTGTTGTTCTGTTCCTATGCCTTTCCCATGAGGAGATGAAAAGAACCAGAGCAGCCAGTTGAGCGACTATTTAGAAAGTAATACCGACAGGGGTAATAAGTGACCTGAGAAAGTATGTGAACTTATGTGTATGTATGTGCATATTGTAAGTGACGTACAGATAAATACATGTGAAAGTCAGTGTATGTATGGATCAACTCAAAAAATAAGACAGAGTGATAGGAACAGATTTGAGAGTAGCAAATTTGGGCGGATAGCAGTTAGCCTCTGGCCCCTCAAGGCTAGCAGGAATGTTTGTGCTCCTCAGAAAAGAAGCTTACCTTAACCACATTTCGCATAATTTTGAGTAAAATAACGATATGGAAAATGCAGCCTTTTATATGTAGGAATATTTCAGCGCTGTTTCATTAGTTTGCACCATCAAGGGAAAGGCGAGACAAAATAGAACATGGAATATTTTCATAGTCAGACACTGTGTTTTTAATATGAAACCAGTTACATTTCTCCAAAGATGCAGTATTATCCTTTGCATAGATTCATCATCATGTTTCATAGCGATCAGGTCTAGTAAAATGGGCTTTTCGGAAGTTTGCGTTGGTTGTGTTGGCGCAAGTATAAAATGAACACACCTCAAAAAACCACACAAGTGATACTTGGGGACACGGCCCCCCCCCCAACACACACACTGCTCTGTGAGGAAAGGATTCCACCGGGAAGACCCTGCCATTGTCCGTTAGTTATCTGACATAGACGAAATATTGCTCGCCAATACAAGATTATTTATTGATAAAGCCGGCCTCAGGGTTTGTGGTGCCCCAGCAAGCTGAACTTGGGAACCCTTTAAAGTGTAGTATTATTTACTTATGTTTCATAGAGAGAAAAATCTAGAGATATTCTTATTACTGTAATGAATAACAATTGACGATGTCATATTCCGTAAATTGATTTTTAGCTGTGTTATGCGATTTCATATGGACCAATTCATTATAAGATTTAGGTTATAGTATGTATGGGACGAAACAATCAGTCAACCGTACAACCAATTATGCTTAGTACTGCCATAAAAAAAAACTGTTACAAATGTATCGGTTGATTGAAAGAAACATAATCAATAGAGCAATGGAAGATTCGATGCATTTATTAACCACACTTTGAATATTACAAAAATCAACACGTAATTCCAAATGTTTTCAAATGGTCTGGACATTTATCGATTGCAGTGCACATGATTTTTATCGGCAGCTCTCACCAGGGAATGTTTAAGGATCCCCAACCGAGGGGTCTTTCGCTGCAAGTAATCCTTTCTAGCTTTGGCCACAATTTGTCATCCTGAAGATTGAAATCTGGACATCCTCTTGCCTTGTGAGCTGGAGCAGAATTCTATTGAAACTTCCAATTCCCTCCATTGAACATGGTCACATTAAGATGTTTAATGTGACTCTCAAGAATATCATTGAGATACATAATTGTTTTGTATCCCTTCTAACAAAAATGAAGTTGAGTAACACTTCCGTAACTCACCCCCCATCACATCATAACTGAAGAGAAATGGCGTCACTGCACTTTGTGAGTGACCTCAGAAGCTTCCTTGGAATGATGAGCATAGATTCTTTCATCTTGGTGATTGAAACACTCTTCAAATTCATGAATCATTATATTAGTGAAAGAGAAAATGTGATCGCTGTCTTCGTGCCACTGAAATGAGAATTTAGATCTCTACTCTTTGATTTTCATTAGATAGTCTGTGTCCAATTTTATAATGATAAGCATGTAGTCTGTGACCACTATTGATCAGCCGGGGCCTTGATCTTGGTGAAATATCTATCTGGTTATGATTTCTTAATTTCTCGAAGGATTTCTCCGGATTCTGATTGCAGCTTTGATGGAACTTGAGGCCCTTACTGTCCGAGTACGGCTCCGTGGTTGTACATCTTCAACAGTCTGGTGTTTAGTGAATCTATTCATGGCACGATGCACAAACGTCCTACTGGTCCCAAGTGGTTCGAGCAGTTTCGAAATAGCAGAAGCTTCTTAACCGGCCTGATCATATTTTCTTTATCATCCCATTCCATGATGAAACACCATGTTTATTAAATCATACACCTGAAAATGAGAAGAACAATCTCTATTGACGAAGCACCATCAATTATGTGATAAATTTTGAATAATAAATGTATTATTTAGAATTGCAACAATGTTTATGGCAGTACTAAGTCTATAAACATTAGACTATGTTGATACTAGACTGACATGACATTTGTTTTGCTGAAGTTCATGTGGAAGCCAACCTTCTTGCTTGCTTTATTTAGTTGTCTAATGTTATTTGGAGATCCTGAAGGTTCTTACGAAAGAAGGTGATGCTGTCTTTGTATCTGAAGTTACTCAGGTATTATCCGTCCATCCGGATTCTTTTGTGTTCCCATTCTAAATTCTGGAAGCTCATCTCAAGGAAGGCTGTGGAGAATTTGGGTATCACCTTGACTCACTCCTTTTCTATAGTTGAAAGGGCTAAGAGTCTTCATGTAGCCTTGAGAAAGAAGTGCTGTGCCAGTATATATGTGGCTGTATTCTCACATATACAGGGTCTACACCCTGTCGTATTAATGTATCAATGATTGTGGTGGTTTCCACTGAATCAAAGACCTTTTTAAAGATAACAAATACTACAGCTAGTGGCATTCAATTTTCTGATGCCTTTTCTTTGATCGGTCGATGGTTGAGTAACTTCTTCTGCAGCCAGCTTGTTCCTGTGGCTGGTTTTCGTCTTGCGTTTCGGTGATTTGGTTGATGATCATCTTGGTGAAGGATTCGTTGATGCAAAATCGCACTCAACTTATGGGATTTTTCATTTTGACTATTTTTATTCAGTTTATCAAATTTATTTCCCATTCTACATCAGGAATGTCCCTTATTTCTTGATGACCTGAGTGACTGTACTTATTACTGCTACCTTAGGCTGACCGGGCTATTAAGTAGACTCCGAGCGTTTCTTTATACAGAGTGAATCCGAAAGCATAAATCATGGAACTACATTGTATGTATGCATGTATGAATGCTTTTCAATGTTGTAAGACTGCAGTAAGATTCCTATGTTTTCAGAGTGTGATTTCGCAGAGGGGGGGGGATGATTTGGTTTTTGTTTTAAATGTTGGCAGATGGAGCTAGTGATTGGTGGCCTGTTCGTTCTCACGAAATTGCTGTGTTGTATTTTGCAACATGAAAAGATTTCAAATATTAGAAGCAATTCTAATTAAAGCAAAATAAGCTGAAATAAACAAAGCTTTATATGAGAAAAGGCACCAACATCCCCAAATGCCTATAAAACAATAGCATAACCTCTTTTAACAGAACAAATCAAATAGAAGAACAACTTGATACAAACAGAGATGGCGTTACTAACACGAGATAACATTATCAACTTTCGAAAGCGAGAAATGATGAAAATACAGTGACGCCAAAAAGAACCTTGGAAAAGGAAAGTGTTGGTCGGAAGAACTCGGAATAAATAAATAAAATGATACATGAAATTTTGGAAAATCTTACACTTTTTCAAACCGACTTCGAGAAAAGACATCAGTAATCTACAGAACTAGAGAAATGGACAAACAAAAGATGTCTATACTTTTCAATATATATATATATATATATATATATATATATATATATATATATATGTGTGTGTGTGTGTGTGTGTGTGTGTGTGTGTTATACATGTATGTATGCCAACATCAAAAACATAGATCCATCATACACACCACCCAGAACCCAATAAAGCACTGACCTAACCCAAAATCCATCCCTAACCCTAGACAATGAATGAAAAGGGAAAAATTAGCAGAAATAACAAAAACAACATAATGTCGTGAAACTTCTCCGTAACAACAAAATATCTACCCACACTTAATTCTGAAATTTAAAGATATTGAGCATCATCATTATATACATATATATATATATAGTCTTCAACACTCTACAGCCTTGAACACTTAATGTTCGAAAAGTATACAAAAAAAATGTTGGGGTCATCAGTTGTTTATCATGTGACCTTTTCGAGGATCTGAAAACAAAACAGTTATTTTTTTTCATGACACTCCAGCAGTGCAGACGAAACACCACCTGCCATCCAGCTATGATTGTAATATATATCTCATATCATACTACATGTAGTTTTTTATTCTAAATATGTGATATTATAATGTATTTATGCAAATGTTATTTTATCATCATCATCATCATCATCATCATCATCATCATCATCATCATCATCATCTTCAGTAGTTTTTAATCATGCGTCGTTGAACATAGACTTCTTCCAGGATTCTATTCTATCGAAGGCATTGCAGGTCTAGTACTCTCTGAATTCGTCTAGTTCGTCTCTTCATCTTGTATTACATATCGTTTATTTTTTGGAACAGGGCTTACTCACGTGGGTCACCTAAAAAACGTATTTGACAACAATAAGTATAACAACATAGATACGTACGTGTCTATGGTCAAAATTATTTTTTTGTTTTGTTTTTCTTTATTTTACCGTACACATACATACACGACTGTATGTATGTATTTAATTGTATGTATGTAAAAGTGCATGTGCGTACATAGTGTCGGCAAACCCCCTCTGCAGTTATAATTTCTCTTTTATACAAATAAATTCCAGACGAAATGCGAATATGGAAATCAGTTTATTCAACAAAGCTTCGCTCTGTGAAAGATTTTCGTGCTGTGGAAACAAATGTGTCTCGTCTTATAAAACACAAACAACTTCAGTATTTGTTTGGTAGACTTTGAGAAGTTTCTAAACATTTGAAATCGAGATGCTGGTCATGCTGAAGGTAACAACCATAGAATCATTGTATCAGAAACCGTCAACAAAAACTGTAAACAAGTGAATATAGGTTTATCGAGTTTTTAAGTGATTCTGGCTACCTGACTCTCTCTATTCCCAACCCTGATCTCTCCCTCTCTCTCTCTTGATATATATACACACACATATATATATATGCACACACATGTATATATATATATATATACACACATATATATATATATGTGTGTGTGTGTGTATATATATATATATATACACACACACATATATGTATATATATATACATATATATATATATATATATATATATATATATATATATAGAGAGAGAGAGAGAGAGAGAGAAGGGGGGAGAGAGCTATATAGCTTTAAACAAAAAAATACATATATATCAAAAATATTTTCCAGTAATTTATGCCATTTCAGTCAATTTTTTCTAAACATCTGTTTAGGTAATTTGTGTGATTTTTTTTACACAGAATTTGATATTATATTACTATGTGTGACTTTTTTCTTGTTGGGATCTAGAATTATTTATCATGTTACGGTTTTGGGGATTTAAAAACAAAAAAACCTTATTGACATGGTTCTTCAGCAGCGTCCAAGCTCCCCTTCATGCAACGGTTTTAATATATAGGCTTATTATCTACATACGTGTGTTTGTTCGTGTTCTTTTGTTTATTTGTATGTGTGCACGTGAGTTTGTGATGCGTACACGAGACAACTATGGAGCTCAAGAAATTGGTGTTTAGTGGAAAATTCAATTTGCAATCCAAATGTATGCTAAATTGGCTCCTTAGTTTGTGTCCATTAGTGTTCACGTCCCTTTTTGAAACTTTATACGTAATCGAATGCAATTTTTTTAATTGATCATCTCCAACACAGATTCTGCCAAAAGTGTTTTGACTACGTGCCGGCCCCTATTGAATTACATGAACTGACCATCAATTTGATTTAGTTTTTATTCTGCCTAGTATACATATCTTATATAGAATAGAAAGATCTCAAGAAAATAGTGAACACATGGATATACTATATACACAGACACGCACTGGCACTTGTATTTCGTCTCGAAATTCTTTTATTAAGATAAAACATTATGCATTTCGACTTATCACAGTCATCATCAGGAATGCATTATAGAACATAGTGGAAATAGCAACCCGTTGCAACACGTTATATGCTGAGAGCAGAATAAAAATGAATAAATTGGAACCAAAAAAAGGGGGATCGGATATGGGTCAGAAAAGCACCTCTGAAAGAGTGGGGATGGAAAACAAAGGACGTCTGATAAGGAGGGGGCTTAGAGAAAGTCTTGATATCTTATAAAGAATAAAGAAATTTTTCGAAAACTCTACACACACAGATATACACAATACATGTAACTTGTACGTGTGTGTCCACTTGCGAGTGCGTGTAAGTCCGCGTGTGTTTGTGTTGTTGGAAGTGTCTGGGTATGTTGTGAGGAGAGTCAGGGTGCGTTGTGGAGAGTGGCTGGGTGTGTTGCCATGTTCATGAGCATAAAGAGTAAAAAAGAAAATCTAATATCTTTGAGTCAGTGATTTTGACCTTTTGCTCATCCATTGATTCATTCAGAAGCAGCGAGATGACAAAGAAGAGTTAAAAAAAACAAAAAAAGGAGAAAAGAAACTCGCCAGTGAGACTGAATGAAAGTCACGCAACGAAGTGCATCTGAAAAGAGACGAAATTCACATCTGTATCTCAGGCCATAGATTTAATACAACAACTATTCTGGCCTCTCCTTCTCATGACTTATACTTCCATATCGTGATAATGGAACACAAACTGGACTTGCAGATCTAGATCACGTGACTCTGCTACTTTAGGAATCTAGACCAGTTCTTTTATTTAGTATCACTCACCATCGAATCTTTATCAAAACATTTCATACACCCACGACTGCATTTTGTGATATCTTTTATCATTTTGATATCATTCTCCTTTATGTATATGTTTGCGCATAATTTGTTTTGTATCATGAGCTCGGGTGGTCTCTCCTAAGAAGCTATCTTCCAGTGAATATAAGAAATATCCAGGAACTTTAAATTCAAAAACCATAGCTACACGTCCAGTAAAAAAAAACACTGATGTCAAAATCGCCAGATTATTGACAGATTATTGGCAGCGTCTTTTCTAAGTATGGAGAAAAAAGGCTATCTGGGCTTATCAAATTATTCACCCATCATCCAGTTCTTTAGTTTGATTCATCCTTCAAATACCTTCATTCCCTTTTGGGTGAATCTTTCAAACACTTCTTCATGTTCAACCTTTAGCGTCCGTCATTGGACAACTTGAGGATCAATCTTTTGGACGTCTTCCATTGAGAATCGATCATAGACAAAATTTGCACGGGAAGTATTCTGAAAAAAAAGGTTGTGATATGCATCCACAACTATTTCTACTAAAAAGCATGTGTACGTATCGACTGCTTTTAGAATGTTTGTTTTATACCACATTTTTTGCTTTCACAGGAGAAGAGCAACAGTGGGAACAATCTGAGACAGACTTTTCACCCTACAAATTAATCTTCTGTACCTCCTAGCACTTCCAACTAAGTTTAACGTACGATCAAAAACAATTTTGAGATCCGGGAATGTTCAAATATTTTTGATATATTGGATACATCCTCAATGCATCCCCCCAATGGCCAACTATGAAGCTGAAACATTGACCTTTAAACTGAGACCCATGGATACAGGAGAGACATCAAATGGAGAGATCATAAGACAACATCGTACATTACAGAAGGGAGAGGAATCAGAGAAATAAAAGAATCCATTAGAAAACTGAAATGGAAACGGACATGTTGCAAGAATATCAGACAGTCGGTGGGCATCACAACTCACAATGTGGATCATCGGAGATCATAGTGACCGGCCATAAATATGTGAAGAACAAGAGAACTTCAGAAAGTATTAGCTCCGCAATGCCCATGATAGAAGGGTCCAACGACGAACACTAGAAGACTGCAGCTGCTTCTCACGACGATGATAATGGTGATGATGATATCCGTAGGTTAATTATAAAAAAGCTTTAATTTTACACAAGTTTTTATTTTCCAACTAAATCTCCTGCTTTGTTGATACATTCAGTTCAGGGATGAACATAAATATCATAAATCAAACATTATCCAATGAAACAAATAACTTTTCGTCACACACATATACATGCACTCATCTATTACTATAAAGACGGCGAATTTTTCTTCTGTTTGTTTGTTCACAAGCTTGCATTTACAGGTCTTATAGCTGCTAAAACGACTACCGCCTTGAGGTTAACACTGTCTATAATACAAACTTGGCCCCAGGATGGACATGGTGTCTCTGAACTCTATTGTCCGTGCGTGTCAATTTGATACCAAAACTACCTTTGTCCTAATTTGTAAGCGTTTGTTTACAGATTGAGTTATTTCTGAAAACAACAACATCAGTAATCCCGATGGCCAAGAGATCAAAAACCCTCAAAATAGAATTGGCGGACAGAGTTCAATCTCTGATAAAAGAAAAGAATTATTTTAATCAATGCGCTTTGGATCTATTTGCGATTTAAACTTTCCGAAATTTTGTTAGTTTTGAGAAAGGAGAGAGATGTATTTATAATTCACCTATATTGTTCATGTGAACCATTCGTTCGTTGTAAAAAATTATGGATGTAAATTTTTCTGTCTCTTAATGCTTCTGCAAGTTGAGCAATATATCTTAAAAATCTGACTCTAACCCGGAAATAAAACATATTTTTATTTAGACAGAAACTATGATCATTCTTCTAATCCAAGCTCCGACACTACAATAAATCATGAGCACTATTGAAATCCGATTTCTAATTTGACGTGTGAACTGCTAATGCCACAAAAAGCGCATGAAATCTGAGTTTTGAGGAAAAAAATCACATCGAAAATAAGAACGAAACCGTCAAAATCGAAGATGCAAAACTGGAGAAAGTAGATCAGTACATCTACATAGGACAACAAATCTCTACGAATCCCACAAAAAAAGAAGAAATCAAGGAAAGAATCAGTCTAGGATGTCAAGCCTTCGGCAGAGCAAGCTCAACCTTCAAAAACAAGATGATCCCATAATCCTAGAAAGAAGAGTATACAACCGATGCATCCTCCCAATAGTCACTTATGGAGCTAAAACATGGAACCTAACCAGGTGATAGATTCTCAAACTGAGAGGCATGCAATGCGCGCATGAAAGAATCACGGTCAATCTTACATGCAGAGATCACAAGACAGCACTGTATATCAGGAAGGAAACGGGAGTCAGAGACATCATAGAATCTATTAGAAAACTTAAATGGCAACGGGCAGGCCGTGTTGCAAGAATGAAAGACAACTGATGGACATCACAACTTACAGCATGGATCCCCAGAGATCACATGAGAAACTGAGGCTGACAGAATACAAGATGGAGAAATGAAGTAGACAAATTCAGAAAATTCTGGCTCCACAACGCCCATTATAGAGAAATGTGACAGATCCCGGGGTATGTCTATGTCAAACGACAGACGATAAACGACTGATGATGATGATGATGATGACGCTGGCCGAGGTTTCGTAGGTGCCTGCAGGGTCTACTCGGGAGTGTGCGCGTTCGAGTCTGCACACGTTCTTCCTTATTCAAACTTATGAACTCTACCATTTAATTCCGTGTGGTGTTATATTTGACCGTGCAATGCTCTGTAAGTATATACATATGTGTGTATGAACACATATTGCAGTAGAGACATATTTATAGCTCCAGACATCGACTTGCAAAAAAAGTTTCATTTAATTCATTGGTTTGGGGACTAAAGGTTATTATCACTTGTCAAAAAAATGGTCGTTTGCCGACCAATACAGGCACTTCCGTTGATATCATTTCCTTGATTTTTCAAGTCAGCAGACAGAAAGATGGTAGATAAGTAGAGAGAAAGAGGGGTGAGATAGATACGGAGGAGTGAGGAAGAGAGGAGTGAGAGAAAAGAGTCAGAGGAGTGACAGAGGGAAGTGAGAGAGACGGAGAAAGAGAGAGAGAGAGGAATGAGAGAGAGGGAGAAAGGGAGTGAAAAATCAGAAAGGGATAGAAAGGGAGAGGTGTTTATAGATAGAAAAAGACTGAGATCGAGGAGAGCGAGTGAGAAAGAGAGAGAGAGAGAGGCTTGAGAGAAAGAGTTAGTGGAGGGGGAGGGGAGGGTAAAAGAGGAAATGTAATCGGATTTGCTGCTTTTACTATCGTTACGATTGGCTGGATATCGTTTTGAACACCGAACACGTCCTGCTATTTCCAAAGTATAATGGAATATTTTCGTCAGAATACGAACTTTTTTTTTTTTCATGGCGATTCGCGTTTGATAGATCTTCCTTGGTACCTTGTTCACCTCTGATTTATTTATAAGAGGGAAAGGCCTAATATCATGAATTTGCACACATTCTCTCTTTCTCCTTCTTTCTGTCTGTCTCTCTGTCCCTCTGTCAATGACTCTGTATGTCTTTCAGTCTGTTTCTCACCTCTAACAAATATATCTATTTATAAACAGCAATAAATAATATTAAAACTATCTATAACATATTTATGTACATACATACATTCTCTCATTTAGATACATACGCATACAGAAGGACAGTGGTATGCACACACTCACACACATATATATATATATATATATATATATATATATATATATATATATATATATATATATATATATATATTCTTAGAAGCTTTACATTTAAACACTAATCATGTAAAAACAACCTTTCGTCAAAAATGTATGTACATAAATGAAATATAAATATCACTTCTTTATTATTTTGAAATAATATTAATTAAAAGAAGTGCAGTTGAAATTTTGAAATTTAATAATTTTGATAATCAAAACTGCTCAATATATCATCATTACTAAATGCAGCCATATTCACTAAAGATGAGGGAGAGAAAACACCCAACACGTATTTCATGGTTGATCCATTTATCAAGAGTGTTGGATTATATTCAGTACATATGTAATTACTTCTTTATTTTTGTTTTATCTATTTCTGTTTGGTTGCAGAATTTGGAATCAACCCAAACAGATTTTATTACTTGGATTTCACCTATATTATCATGATTTTCCAAAGGCTGTCTGCCCGTCTGTCTGTGAATACTCGTCCTGCACAAAAAGTACTTCATATAGATCCATGAAATTTTATCTTGGTACGGATTCGATTCCAACGAAGTGTTTTTAGCAAATTAGATTTTTGAAAACCACCCCCAAAATATGTTTTAGGGGCATTAAATTCGAGAAGGTTTATTTTCATGAATATTGATCAATAATAAAATACTTTTTGATGATATTTATATTTTTTTCTCAACTCGATCCTTAGAGATAAAAATGTGACATAAACTGCGTTCTTTATTCAGATAGAAGCAAAAACAATTTTTAACATCTCGTGCGAAGTTTATTGATTGCATATGGATACTTTGGATGGTGGTGTTTTGACGAATGCATGTTTTGATGTCATATTATTGAGATACATGTTTCCCAAACACAAAATCTGGGGGTCAGAGGTTATGTTTATCACATGGGGTGAACATTTCATTCTATTTTCAGGAGTCGAAATCAATAATCAATTTTAGGTGGACAAACTAGCCGAAATTTCTATTTTCTTTTTTTTTTCTATGGGAATCCGAGAGAAAGATTCATTTTCTCTTTCTCCATTTTCTTTTTTTTCTCGAATTTTTATTTTTTTAATTTTTGGGGTTAAAAATCGAGAAGAGAGAGAAAGGGAGAGGATGAGAGAGAGATAAAGACAGCGAAAGAAAGTAAAAGAAAAAAAAGAAGAAAATATCGAAATCTAAGAGACAAGAGATGCAAGAGACAGAGAGACAGAGAGACAGAGAAAGAGAGAGTGAGATACTGACACAGACTGATTATATTTCTCATGTCATGAATAATTCAATTGGTGTCGCTAATAATGATAAATTTTCATCAGTATTCTTTTCAATGGTGAGTTAAGTTGACCGAGCATTGAAGAAGATTGTTTAATTCATGATACGTATTACAGAATGATTTTTACAATCTCTATTTTCAATCTCGGTCAGAATCAAAGGGGATTTTTTTTTCACTGCTTTTAAGGTTCAAAATCATAGGAAAAATCCATCTTTTAACTCCCAAGAGGAGGGATTTCAGATTGAGAGGTGATATATTTTTTACTTTTAGGGGTCAAAAATTTCATTTTTTTTTTTCCTAAGGAGGGAAAAAGTTGAGGTTGGAAACTTTTTCTTCACATCTAAGAGTCAAAATTGCGGGAAAGATTTTTTTTACTTCTAGGATTTTTTCTACATTGAGTCTCAAAAAGAAGGGGATATTTCTTTTCACAGTCAGGGGTTAAAATCGTGTCGGGATGTTTAGAAAATCGACAATGGAGAAAAAAAAACATTTCTCTCGCTTGTCACAATCGAGGGCGAGAGTTTAGGACAAAATCGAGTGGAAATTTTCAAAATCGTGAGGTAATTTTTTTCTCTTTTTCAGGGGTCACAATCGAGAGGGAGCATTTACTTTTATTTCATTTGCTCAAAAAAAAGTAGGAACTCATCCCTTTTTAACGATAATCCCTCCCCATTTTTCATATCGACTCCTAACACCCATTTTTACTATATGCCCAATTTTTTAACATTAGCCCCTCTTTTTCAATTTGCCCTTTTTCAACATTAGTGACCTTCTCTTTAACATTACGCCTTCATATCTAGAAATATACTTCTCCTTTTAAACCTTCTACCAATTTTTAACATCAGACCCTTCTTTTTAGCTCTGCATCTGTCCCCCCGGATTCCATTTTTGGAGATCAGCCCTAATATTTTCTAGCGTTAACAGCCATTTTTAACTTCACCCCTATGACCCTATTTTCACATTAGTTCCCCCTTTTTCACATTCAATAAATATAATTACATTTTTTACATTAACACCCTAACATTTCAGCATTAGACTTTTTTTTCTCTAACAGTGTAAAAATTCATATAGAATCAATTCTAAAAAGAAATTGAATGAACGCCATCTGGTTTCCATTCATCAACCTTTCTATTTCTTTTCCGTGCAGCGACTTACTCGGCCTGTTGAGTCGGATATTTAGTCTGGTGAATAGAATGACTTAGCAATTTTGTCACGGGAATGACAAACGGATTTTCTACTAATACTCCGTCCTAACAGACACGTTAAAAGTAATTAGATTAATACTGAATATAGTCCACCACGCGTGACAAAGGGACGAACCACGTCTGGAGGTTTTTCCGCTTCCTAATCTCAAGTATATATATATATGTATATATATATATATATATATATAGGAAGATGACATTAAAAAAACCAAAAAAAATGCTGGGGTTCAATGAAATCGTTGCCTGACTCTTCCGAAGAGGTAAATATCTGTAAAAGTTTGCGCAATATGATTTCAAAAAAACAACTGATATAGCATCGTCTTGCTCCAAAATGAATGGAGAGAATAAAGTTCAATATGATCGTCATTTTTTCCCCAAAATAATGTTGAACGAACTCTACAGATCCCTACCTTTACCGAAGGTTCAGGTGACGATTCCCATGAGTGACAGAACTCATTAAACCGTCATTGTTCAACTTGGAACACTAAACACACGTTAAGTCTTGTATGAATATCTTGAAAAGGCAACATTGCATCACGTAGTTTTTAATACATAAATCAAGGTCAGTGGTATATAACATTTTAACGAGAGCGCTAAAACAAACAGGTTGGGGACAAAGACAAAACGATAGAAGTCGGAAATGCAGAGCTTAAGAAAGTACACCACTTCATCTACCCTGGACAGCGTGTATCCATGAAGTCATCAAAAAGAAAAGAAATAAAGGAAAGTCGCGCAAAGAAAGATATAAAACCAATGTATCCTATTGAGTTGAAATATGGGACCTAACCAACAGATTGACTCCAAATTAAGAGCCATGCAATGTACAAATGCTCAACATCACATGGAAAGATCATAGACAGCACTGTTTATCAAAGGAGAGACAGGAGTCCGGGACGTCTAAGAGACAGTTAGAAAACTCAAATGGCAATGTGCTGGACATGTTGCAAGAATGTCAGACATCTGCTAGACATCACGATTCGTGGGTCCCGAATGCGAAGCTGTGGCCGACAGAAAGTAAGATGGTACGACAAGGTAAATAAATTTAGAAAACGCTTGCTCTGCGATGCCTATGATAGAGAAGTCTGGCGAATGTTTCGGTAGGTCTGTATCCAACAACAGAAATTAACAGGCTGATGATGAACCATGAATTATCGAAACCGTGATCAGTAAGGGAAAACTGTATCCGTGATAAACATACGTGATACAAAATCATGATTTCAAAAAATCTGCTACTAATTTCAAAGAATATTTCTTGCGGGTTCAACATTCAGGAAAAAACTTCTCATAAATTTTCTGTGTTAAAGTTTTATCTCTCCGATTTCTTGTCAGATATTTATACATATGCCAGATAATCAAACAAGTATGGTTGGTCACTTAACAGAAACTACCAAGGGACCAACATTTTTTTAGTTGCATTGGGGTTGGGGTGATTAATTAAAACTCTAGAAAAAAAATTGGTGATCAATGAATGAGTTACTTCTCACACATTTTGTTGGACACTGATCTTCAGAATCTGAATTTTAAAGAAGCACTCGTGAATGTTGCTGGACATAATGGAGGGATCAGTTTAGCATAAACTTACATCGAAAATTCAACCACCCACAAAAACTCAAGGGGAAAAGGGCTGAAAAAGGTGTTTATACATAATTAGGAGTGAACGTTCAAATTTTCAGCCTTCTAACTCCATTAGATCGACCTGTATAGGGGATGCATATATAGCCAGCATGCCAGCCAAACTTATTTAAAAACTGAGGAATCTTGGGTTTTCATTGACAGTTTCTGATATATATATATATATATATATATATATATATATATATATATATATATATATATATATATATATATATCCCTCATATACGTTTCGGGGGGCTAGTCTACATGAGTAAGCCCTGTTTATCGAACAAATTAAGTTATATCTATAATAAAATAACATCCCTATACAATACTTCATAATAATACCCGGTAAAAAAACGAACTTCATGAAAGACATAAGATATATATATAAATCATAGCTGAAGGGAAGTGGTTTTTTATCAACACTGCTGGGGTGCCATGTTAATAAAATTGTTTTATTTCTAAAATCCCTGAAACAGTTACATGATAAACAACTGATGATCCCAACAAGAGAAAATGTACACGTAGTACCATAACAACAAAATATGTGCAAAACATTAAAAAAAAAAAAAACGTTGAAGAAAATCACATAAATTACATTTACAGTTATTGAGAAATGAGTGACTTATATGACAAAAAATTTTGAAAACCTTATATATATAGAGAGAGACAGACGGACGGACAGACAGAGAAAGAGGGAGAGGGAGGGGGGTTGATTGAGTCTTCCGGTTTGGGGGGAATCCTCAGATCAAAAAGAACATTATAAATAATAAATTGTGACCTGAAACTTTTCTTCACACTCAATAAATATCTTCACACACAAGCCAAATGTTAATCAAGTTAAAAATTATTCTTTAGTAGAATATCTCTGGGGTGTTACTGACTCTAGATATTATCTTTACGATGATTCAGTTCCCATTTCCCAATGTGACTAATACAGCGTAAGTATGTCTCAAAGTATACATCAAGCTACCATAGAAGAAACTTGAACAATGCCCTTTAAAAGATGCATGTTTTGAAATGCCAAAAGCAGATAATAATGAAGTGAAACAAATTTCCATCCTTCAAACGAAACTATGGCTTTGAAGTATTTCTGTTACTCTTCTGGTTGCAATTCTATTTCATATCTAAATTTAGATCCATTACCAATTTAGATATTTTATATCTAGATTTAGATCTCTAATTTTAATAATTTGTACCTAGTTTTATTAGATTTCTCGAGAACTGCTGATCCTCTTCAGACTCGTCAGCTTACTAATACATACATACATACATACACACACACACACACACACATATATATATATATATATATATATATATATATATATATATGTATATATATATATATATATATATATATATTCTCCCACTCAGCAGGAGGCCTCCAGCAGCCTTGACAACATAATTTACCCACAATGCATAGCTCCTGACAGTGGACTCTGGTTCCACATGGGAAATTTTTAGTACACACTCACACAGCACACACAACTGATGATGGGAAGAATCCCGAAATATGTATGGACAATTTACTTATAAGGATTAATAAACCTTACCTCCAAACACCTCACACCCGAGTATGTCTCACTCTCTACAGTACACATTATATATATATATATATATATATATATATATATATATATATAACGAAGGTCAACTCGATGCATATACACACATGTAGACACACACACACCCACACAAACTTCTTTAATTATAGTTAGATATCTATGTGTGAGTGGACGTGCGTATGTGCGTATGTGCGTATGTGTGTGCACTGGGATCATTCGACAACTGGCAATTGCATAGAATTGACATGAGCTAAGTTTATGAGTCTGCATGCAGGACAAATGCAGTGTTGAGTTTCAAGTATTTTTGGATCAGCGGTTCCCAAGAAATCTAAAATCAAATTAAAAAATTACAGATTATAGTACTTTTACCTAAAATCATAGATCCAAATTTAGATATAAAAAAATCCATATTGGTAATAGATCTAAATCTAGATGTCTGCTAAGATGACAATATGCAAAGGAGCACGTGCGTGTTACCCCCTTTTTAGCAAAATCAATCATGGTTATCGAGCTAACGTTGTGTCTTCCACCTCCTGCATGTCCTCTGCCATCTGTCTTATCTCAAGTGTTTTTTGATTTGATACCAAATTGTTTTTTCGTCAAAATACTCCAGCTTTACGTAATATGGTGATAAAATCAGTTATAAATCAACGGTATGTATGTTATGCTGAGTCGGCCCGTTTGCAATATGTTGATTAGACATAAACGTGACAAACACCTAAAGTGGCGTCGCTCACTTTATCCATGGCTAGTGGGTAGATATGGATTCATGTCATTCCCACGTGCATTAGTGTAGAATGAACACAAACAGTCTCAGCCAGAGTTTGAACACGGCTTGCTGCGTCCATTTCTCGTGTTGTCAACGGCTCGTCCACCAAGCATCTCATCCTGTATTGTTGTAAAAATACATAAATCATTAAAACCTCAATTTTCGATTCAACTTCGGGGATTGCTGTTCGAAGATTAAAATAACTTTATTGTTTACTAATCTGAGACACACAAACTGACAAAAATTACAATTTTTTTTTGATATCCTACCAAACCAAATATTTACAAAAAAAATTAGATGTTGATCGAGAAAATAGTCACTCTCTCTCTCTCTCTCTCTCTCTCCCAGTCCGTCTTCCTCCCTCTCCCTCAATCCTCAGTCTTTTTCCATCATTTAATCCTCTCTGTCCTTCTTTCATCCCCATACATCTCTCCATCTATCTATATCTCTCTCTCACCCCTCTGTTTCTCCCCCTCTTCATGTTGCTATCTTTTTGTCTCTCCATATCTCTCTCCGTCTCACTTTCCCTCTTAATCCTCCCGCTTTCATTTTTCTCTCTCCCTCTTTCTTATTTTCTGTCTCCTTCCCTCTCCCTCCAATCAAAACGTCTTTCTCTTTCTCTCTCGCTCTCAATGTTATCTTTTTCTCTATATTTCTATCTTCCCCTCTCTCCCCTTTTCCCTCCCTCTCTTACCCCTCTGTTTCTTTCTCCTTTTATATGTCTCTGTCTGTCTGTCTATCCATCTCCCTCATCTCCTCTTTTTCTCTATCTCCCATCCCTCTGTCTCCCTCCCTCCTTCCCTCGATCAGCGTCTCTGCCCTTCTCTCCCTTCCTCTATCAGCATCTCTTCTCTGTCTGTCTATCTCTGTCTCTCTTTTTCTCTCTCTTTTCCTTCTTCTTTCACCCTATATTCTGAATGCAGTATCTCTAGAGGCCGGGAAGAAGTGCTTCCGAGATTGCAGACATTTTTCGGTTTAAGTAGATATCTGTATGATCAGGAAGCATATTTTAGTACCCCCTAAAAAAACATGATAAGTTTAACGATGGAACCACCATCTGTGGTTGTAGCAGTAGTAGTAGAGAAGGGGAAAGAAGAGCAAGTAGTTTTCCTCTTTTCTAATACTTGTAAAATAATGCAATTTGAAAATACTCCGTGAGTTATATCTTTAATAAAAATCGCAAATGGCTTCTTTCAAATGAAAAAAAAAAACAAACTCATGTTCTTTTATAACCTGTCCCTTCCTTTCTCCCGATTTCTTCATTAACATGAGACCAACCGTCCGAAAAGTGTCTAATACAGATATGTGGACACATCTAAACACAGGTTTGGTATTGGTATATTCATAGCTAGACGAAGCTTTTCCTATCTTTATGATAAGGTCAGGTGAATACATTGCGATAGTACAAATCTGACTGCTATAAGACCGTACAAGGTTATTCTGTGAAATAAGGTTATCGGAACTGAAGGAGAGTTTATCTATGAATAAGTGTATCTTTAATCACCACTAAATGAAATAAAAGAGTGCATAACAATGGGATGGAAAGCATTTGGTATAAATAGATGTATACTGAAAACAGGCTGCCAATAAGCTCAAAACGTAAAGTATATAATCAATGCATAATATCAGCTAAAAAAACTTGGCAGTTTATAAAACAAATCGAGATGAAACTCAGAACAGCAATGAGGGAAATGGAAAGAGCAACGCTCGGAATAACTCTTAATAATAGATAGAAACAAGGGAGGACAAGGGTGAAATATATCGCAAAAGTAATTAAGCAGCTAAAATGGAGATGGGCGAGGAAAAGTGTGAGAGGGATGAGAAAAGATGGAACCAAAGGCTACGTGATCGATGCCCACTGGAAGTAAACGCCATAAGAATAGACCAGATACAAAGTGGGGGGATGAGATAGAAAAGTTTGCCAGTGAAACGTGACAGACACTAGCACAATCATGCTCGTAATGGAAGAAGATGAGAAAGGCCTTTGTCCAGCAACGAACTTACAATGGCTGCTGCTACTGATGAAGATGAAACATGGACAGAGCTTTCATTACAACCTATTCAATAAATCAAAAATATTTGATCGTCCTGTTGCTTGGTATTGGTTGAGTAGCTATTATTGCAGGCTATTAATACTGTAGTGAATTCGATCCTTACTGGGTGCTCAACACTTGTGATTGACTAATCCTCCAATAGCTACGTTGCAAAGTCAGTAAAATCATTTATTTTGGGCCTTCAAGAATTGACACTTTTCTGGATGTTATCCATTTAGTTAGAGAAAAGATGCCGTTCTGTTGGAAGCCTCTTCTCTGGATTAGGATAATCTGTTTCGGCCATCGACGGATTATTGTGCAACGAGAACATTTCCCGCTCAAAGGGTGCATTTTTGGAAGGGACAGGACATCATGGTGAGTCGAGCAGCTTGCCTTAATTGTCATTGAAAAATATTTTTCTAACTGCAGTACCAAAATACGTATTCCAACCGCTGCTCTTCAGTTAGATTTAGATGAATGAGGATAATTCTTAGAGAACAGAGATCAAGGAGGATAATTTGTCAAGAATAAAAGAAAAATCTATGGTCTTCATTTTCTAAATAGTCTATTAGGTTTCTCGATAATTCAAAACAAATTCAAACTCGACACTGCACTGCCTTATCCACTGAATAATATACATGACTAAATTCAAATTCAGTGGTAATAGCGGTATATATATATATATATATATATATATATATATATATATATATATATATATATATATATATACACACACACACTCACGCACATACGTAGATTCACAGAGTTTTTTTTCAATTGTAGTTAGATTGCCTGGTAGCAAGAGTATTCTGAACTCTGTATTATTTCAAATCTTTCTCTCCTACTTTTAAAACCAAGTGGTCTCATTGATTAAAAATTAGCTTTTTTTATAAACGAGTTTAATGGAACGAAAAATAAAATGGATTTTTCCTGGTCCGTTGTTAAATTAGTTCCTGTTTTTGGATTGGGTGTCTTTTTCGATAAGAATCAAAAGAGGACGGTGCTGTGTCCCGAACGTTATTATTGATTATTGCGCACGAAACGATTATTTGTTCCGGCTTCGATTTTATCAAACATCAATACAATGAAGAAAAAAAAAAGTTCTCTCCAACATTTTTTTCCCTTCTTCTTTTTTTTTTTTTTGAGAATTTGAGATAGCAGTTTTGTTGTTCAGTAAAGTGTCAATGACCGGTTAAATGTCCGTTATCGTTTTAGGTTAGTCGATAAGAGCTCCAGTCCAGATAATTTTCTGCCTGCATGCCATTGATTTGGAGGTGTGTGTGTGTGCGTGTGTGTGTGTGTATGTGTGTGTGTGGCCGAATGGTTGAAGGCATGGAAAATGGGATCGGCAAGCTGTGCTCCGAACTCTGATTGAGACAGTGTACGCCAATTTCACACTAATACCCTTGGGAAAGGCATATATCCAACTGTGAATGATTAAAGAATGATAGTTATGCAAGCTGGATTATTCCGGTGGTTAGGATCCTTTTCAATGTAAAACCATGAACGTTTAGTTGGTCAATACAAAAGTCTTCTGGCAAAATGCCACGTTAGAGGTGATCAATGAATACGTTACTTCTCTACATCGAAATATGACAAAATGAAAATGAGAGAAATCATTGCTTTTACTACAACTTGCAACTCTCAGCTCTTGAGTGAATTGATTTAAAAGATAAGTTTGAGTTTTGTTTTGTTTTATGTTTGTTTTGTTTTTTAAGGGATAAATACAAAAAACACATAAATAAATAGAACAAAGAAGCTTCGTAAGTCAGCCAATAGAAACTGTCATATGGCCAATGTCTTGGGGCAGCGTGCCTGTTGGGGTGATCAACAAAAAAGACTGAAAAGAGGGGTGATCAAAAAATTAGTTACTTCTTTCGCCTTTTGTTGGGCAGTGGTCACTAAAAAGTCTTGATTTGAAAGGAAAACAAGCGCAAATACTACAAGATGGAAACAAAGGGATCCATATGACATAAAATTACATTGCAAATTAAACTCGTACTTAAAACATATTTTGAAGGCAAATTTCAAAATACAAAAATTTTTTTTACATTTTGTCCATCTAACTCCAATTATGCGTTCTGTGCACGTGATACACGCATAGCCAACCACACTAACTTGAAAACTAAAGAAACCTATGTTGACACTTTTGATGGCAGTTTTAGCTGACAGTTTCTATTATTAATCATATCCATTTTCGGGAAACATGCCGTTTTAATCCACATTCAAATGTTCCATCTGAATTTTTTTTTCATATGTTTCGTTTTCACTTTCAATTTCTTATGAAATAATGAGTAAGATACACTAAAGCTATTAACTAATGCATCCTCCTGGTAGTCACCTATGGAGCTGGAACATGGACCCTCACCAAAAGATTGACCATCAAACTATGAACTATATGCACGGGAACGAATCACATGCTGATATCAGAAGAGGCTGCAGTATATTACAGGAAAAAAGAGACATTATAGAAACCAAAATGATAGATGCTAGAACGCTAATGATGATGAACATGTATATTTATGTTTCTATGATATCATTCATATATATATATATATATATATATATATATATATATATATATATATATATATATATATATATATATATATATATATGTATGTATGTATATATATATGATTGTATTGAGGATGTGAAGTGATCCAACCGAATGAAAATGACGATTGGGAGGCGAAGTGAAAAACTCAAGAGATGAGTATTACATCCCAATTTTTTATATCATTATCCTGCGGGCGCAGTTCGATGCATTTCGAGGGAGGCCACCTCATTTTTCAGAGAAAAATTTTTGCAGTGGTTTCACAGAGAAAAATATGATTACATACATGTTTACATTCCGATGTTGAAGAGGAGAACGTGTTTGTATATGCATATATATATATATATATATATATATATATATATATATATATATATATATATATATATATATACATATATATATATATATATATATATATATATATATATATATATATATATTCTACACAATTATTTCTTCTTTAGTTTATTTTCCCTATATTGAATCGAAATCTTGTAATTCAATCGAACATGCCGCTTCCTGCATCTTTCCAATAATGAAATAAATAAACATTGCAAAATAAATTCTCCAACAAGCCTTTCAACAATCATCCAATCAGTAATTCAAGTATCTACGTTCACGTGTATTTGTGTGCAGAACTTTTTTTTCGGACAATATATTCAATTAATGGTTGTTTTTTTTATATTCTTTACCAAAAGCTAACGTCTATAATTCCAAAGTACCACAACCTAAAAAAACAAAGATTGATGCTTAACTGCATTTCAGCAAAGAAAAGTTATACAAGGGAGTAACTTCTGATTGAAGTTTCGTCTATTCTTCTTTTCTGTATTCTTATTTTTCCTTTAATTCAATTCACAGAAAAGTTTCATTTTTATTGCCTTTCTCGGAGTGTTCCAGTGCAGTTATGGCGATCTATGAATCCAAGTGTTACGAAAAATGTATTTATCTTTGAAAGAGACGCAAAAATGCTTGATTTTTTTTTGTTTTTGTTGCTTGATTCAGCGACAAAAATAAAAAGACCCCAAACCATTTCAACTGGTCATAGGGTACATACAAGAAAAACAGGGTTCATGTTAGATGTGGGACAAATTGGAATATAACCAACATGCTCGTAAAACTATTTTATTTATACTCTTTGTAACTAGTCCATAAACAAATATGGCGGAGAGAGAGCGGAATAAACTGTAATTTTCCAGATTTGATGTGAACTTCTGCTGACTAACTTAGCTTTCGTAACACTGTGGTCTGTATGAAGAGCCACGTCCATCATCTAGCAGATTCTTTTTCCCTTATCCACAACTATAAGATCCAGTCTTCACGCCGATATGAGATGGTCAGTCTGGATGTCAAAGTTCCAGAGTACATTATGTTTTTTTGTTTTTTTCTTAATTTTTAGGACTGACAGGCTGAACCCTTGTCATTTGCACTGTTCCGAGTGTATGACTGCCCCTATCCAGCCATATCTGTGTTTGTACACGTTCTGGGCAATTTTTCTACATTCACAGATTAAGTAGATTACCGTTTCAACTTTCTTTAACAGAGTCGGCATCCACTGTTTTTGTTGATTTTCTTTATCTCCATATTTCAGTTTGTTCCGATGCATTTGTTATAGACTGAATGTTCTACTCGTGCCAGGAGTCAATTGTCGAACTTTGACAAAAATTCGATTATCAGGAGCTGATTTTTCGGGCAAGCAAGTCTTCTCACACTGATTCCCCTTTCTCCTTTTATCGAACAAAGCTAAACGCAGTTAACATATATATATATATATATATATATATATATATATATATATATATATATATATAATGAAATGTTTTCAAATAAACTATGTCTAAGCTAAGATTATGAAACTAGTGATTTCGTTTAATCCCCAATGGTTATGTAAAATCCCTAGAGATTTTGTATTTTCTGTATTTTCTATAGTTTCTCAATCAGTGTGCTGATGGTTACCAAGCATATGATGCTTACCATTACTGATGTTATGAATTCGTTCCTAACTAGGTTCCCTATAAATGTGGCCCTGTGTCAGACTATGCAACATATTTACACTGTAAATACTGGAGAAAAATATACCAAGTTTAGCAAAGTTTAGGATCGACCTCATTACAGTAGGAGTGGTCAGCATCAGAAGCTTTCAACTATTACAACACTGATTGTGAAACTAAGGATTTCACCAAATCCATCGTTTTTCATGAAATCAATAGTTCCACAATCTTATTGTCACTAATATATGCTTCTTGAATTTGGTCGCAAAGCCGATTTTGAAACATTCCTCTTAGTTTTTTAAATTGTTCTGGTGAGCTATGTATGTGTATGTCATGCGTACAGGCTGCATCAATGTGATATTTTCTTTCGTGGCCAAAAATGTTTTTTTTAAGTATCGCGTATTGCTCATTCTAAACAACGTATAAAAACTATACCTCAATCCTTTATAGGGCTGCCAAATTCATTTTTCATGAAGATTCTTACTTATTCTTACCTACAAATCAATATAAAAAAATTGACAGTTCTATATTTTTCTATTTGCTTGAGAACGAGCACAATACAGTGGATATAAATTTATTCATAATCTATTTGTTTTATTGATGTTGTAGGTCGACATAAATGCTGTATTTTTGAGAACAAAGAGAATTACATATTGAAATATTCAAAATATTTTTGAGACTACATTTTTGAAAAAAAACTTTTTAAAAAAAATTCTTGAAATATAAGTGATCTTAATAGTCTGAATTCCACGACGAATCTACAAACTGGAAAAAAAAACAAACATTGGAAGTATATTATATATTCTAAAACGTTGGTTACAGATAGCTGTAGAAATTCGTTCATGATCTGTTTGGCGTGGGGTAATTTTATCGGAGTGAATGGCTACATTCATTGCTGAAAGCTATGTTTTACTAAAATGAAGCTTTTAGTGGCATGGTAGTAATTATGAAAATGGATGTAATATTGCTAAGTGTGTGGTTTTTTTTTAATCCTTTCTTATTCTCTAACATCCCTGGCATCAAGCAAGATTTAATTGGAAATTTCAGTTATCTATCGAAGGCATACATTTCATCTAATTCTGTTCATTCTAGTAATTATAAAGGTTTTGCGTCCGAGGCATTTGATATGTTTAAGGAGGGTTATTTATGGTATACGTTGCCAGTTACCGCCGATAAAGTTTTATGTCACGGCTCAGGAGCAATTGACTTTTTAAAATTTCCCCTTGGTAACTACAGCGAGGAAGCTCCGGGATTAGCAAACAAGTTTGCATGCCAAAAAAAGAAAGAATAAGAGTCTCAAGGAAGATATCAAGAAGAGATATTAATGAAGACATGATCTATTATCTCCTTTGTATATCTGACCCTAATGGAAGCATTTCATATCTGTTGCCCACGTAACATCTTTGGCATTACATGACAGGATTGTATTCCATATGTTACAAGCCTCCAAGATGCTAATGTTACTAGCATTGAGACCTTGATCGTCACTCGACAGCTTAGATGGATCTGTCATGTCTGCACGATACCAGGGGATCGTTTACCATGCCTGATGTCGTATGGAGAGTTGAGGGAGGGCAAGGGCCCTGTAAGTGGTAAAAGGAAAAGATTCAAGGACCAGTTAAATGACATCCTCAAGCAGTGTGGCGTCCCTCCAAGTCTCCTTGAAGGTCTGGTAGCTGACCAACCAATCTGGTAATCCCTTGTCTGGCCAGCCAGATGTGGATTTAAAATAAACAAATAGCTTTAAGATTGATTTGCACAAAAGCATTGATATAGGCTCGTTTTTATACTCGAATATATGAAAAATGTTTTCGTCCAATTTTCATTAAATTCAAGATAATTGCTTTTTATGGAGATCACAAGCCAACAATAGGTGAGAGAAGAGATTTATTCATTGATCAACAGCTTTTTAAATTTCTTTAATTGATCACCATCATGATATGCTGTCAAGAGACGTTTGTCATGTGACGGTCTCTATTGAATGACTAACTAGGCCTGTTCTATACTTCCGTTTTTGTGAAGTCATACTGTTTTTTTTAATCCTTGTCAAAAAGAATTGTGGCTGGTGTTCGTCTTCAGAAGTCGATACATAGTCAGTTGTTGAATGTGGCTCCAACGCGCATGCCCCGATGGAAGTTGTCAATTTCAGAGGGGGACTGTCACGTTTTTTCATGGAGTTCCATGTTGTGAGGTTTGATAGAAACGCGATTAGATGTTACAAACGTTAGGAACGGGAAAGTGATTGAGAAGGAGGGAGAAGAGGAGATGGAATACATATTTAGTAAAGAGAGAGAAAAGAAACAGAAAGAAGATATGATTGGAGAGAGAGGAAGAGAAAGAGTGATATACAGATGTGAGGGAGATGAAGATGAGAGGGAGGAAAATTGAGTGAGAAAAATATGAGAGAAATGCGAGAGAAGAAGACAGAGGGGGTAAGAGAAAGATTGATATACAGATGAGAAGGATATAAAGATGAGAGGATGGAAAATTGATAGAGAAAAATATGAAAGAGAGGGGAAGAGAGAGAGAGAGAAAGAAATAAAATCAAACGAAGGGTAGAACAAGGGAGAAAGAACGAGGGAGAGAAAGAGGGGAAAGCCGAGAGAGAAAGAGAGAGAGAGGGAGATAGAGAGAAACATATAGAAATAAAAATGGATGGAGGATAGAAAAAAAGAGGGAAAAATAGGAAAGAGAAACAGCGAGGGCAGAGAGAAAGAGAGGTGACAGAAAGAGACAGAGAAAGAAGAAAAGAATGAGGAAAAATACAAAGAATACAATAAGAAAAAACATAATAATCTAACGGAAATGAAAAACTTTAAACAGAACGGGGGTCGAGAAAGTTAATTGAATAAAATGAAAATAATACGTCTTGAAAAATGGAATAAAAACATTTTGAAAAATGCAATTCATTCCGTCCCTTTATCTCCTCATGTAATTTATCCGAGTTGTCAGATGGAGAGAATTTAACATTACATTATGTGGAAAAAAAACAAAAAAAAACAAATGGATTGCATTTGTCGCAATGAGAAATAAAAGACGGGGGGGAGGCAAAAAGAGAGAAAAGGCATGCTTAGTTAAGCACCCAGTAGAGACTATCATGCGATGATTGTCTCTTGGCAGCTTGCCGTGTTGGGGCTGATCAATAAATATTTAAAAAATGGAAAAATTGATTTTCAATGAATGTTACTTATCTCACCTTTTTTTAGGCACTGATCATTAAAAAAAAATTAATGTCTTAGGGGACAGGCGTGAATGCTACCGGGTTCAAAGTGAGAGACCAATTATGCATAACACTTAATTGCTAATCGCCTCTCCCCACTAGGAACCTTTTTTTTTTTTTTGGAGGGGGTCCCAAAACAAAACAACGTTATTTTTTTAAGCATAATAAGGAGAAAATGTTTCAATTTTCAGCTGTCTAGCTCCATTTGTGTGGTCCATACAATTTTGTTGACAGTTTTGGTTGACAGTTTCTTTTATAGAGTTTGACATCGAAAAATCAAATCACGTGGATAGATATTGACTGGATCAATGACTGCATAAAACACGTAAAGTGAAAGAATGAATGAAAGACAAGACGAATAAAAAGAAAGAAAGAAAAGGGAAGAAGTTTATCAACCTGTTGCATTACACACTTCAAAATGGTGTACTCGAGGCTGGTTCACCTGATTATGTACTTCTGATCTTGATATGCGCTCTTGTTACAAGAGCGTAGCTGTTGAACTTACTGTATGCCTCTTGTCATGAAGTTTCAACTCACCAGTGAGGATGAATACATCTATATGACATATACACTTTGGCAGAAGATTGGGG
The DNA here is from genome assembly GCA_963457665.1 of Thysanoteuthis rhombus. Classification (NCBI taxonomy): domain Eukaryota; kingdom Metazoa; phylum Mollusca; class Cephalopoda; order Oegopsida; family Thysanoteuthidae; genus Thysanoteuthis; species Thysanoteuthis major. The sequence goes on along the minus strand of OY735212.1, from coordinate 2,757,983 downwards.
GTTAAAGAGGTATAGTACTTGCATAAATAAGATACAAATTATCTAACTATATATCTATCTATTCAATCTTTTTAGGGTCTTTTTCTGACAGGTGCATCAATAACATCTTGAATCCCCAGGACTTCAATGCTTTTTAACTCAATTTTGGATGTTTCCCTGTGGAAAACTCAGGTGGTGTCATAAATTGAATCAATTCTGACCAAATTCATTCTTCAAAGGAATCTCTTTTACATTACTTCAGATTTTGACGCGACGTTATTGATTGTGATGGTATCTATCTAACATTGGTCTATTTATATCAATCTATCCATCATTCTTTTCACATCTGTCTATCTATCTATACATCTATCTATTTATGTATCTGGTGTGAATAGATAGATTGATAGGCAATTACGTAAGTAACCTCAGAATCACTGATGATACCGTCCTTTTTGCTGGGAACCTCAACGAGCTCCGAATAATGCTAGACTAACTGACAAAGCAAGAGGGTTGTCCTTCACATGAATTTCAGAGAAAAAAACAAATGTCACGTACAAATAGATTGAGGGCAAAGACACAAAATCAAACTTGAAAATACAGAGCATAAGGAAGAGTACTATTACATCTATCTAGGACAGAAACTCTCCACAAAATCCTCGAAAGAAGAAGAAATTATCCTCTAAGATGACGTGAAGAATCATTCTAGGTTGCCAAGCCTTTGATAGAATAAACCCAACCTTCAAAAAGGAGAAACTCCCATTAGTGTGAAAAAGAATGTTCTACAACCGATGCACCCCCTGTTAGTCACCTATGGAGCAGAAACAATCTGAAAATAATTGATCCTCAAAATGAGAATCAGGCAAAGTGCACAACACCACATGGAGGGATCACAAGACAGCACAGAACACCAGAGAAAAAACTGGAGTCTAAGATACCATAGGATCCTTTAAAAAAAACTCAAATGACAATGGGCTGGCTATTTTGCAAGAATGTCAGACGACCAATGAACGTCATGACTCACAACATGAATCACCAGAGACCTTGTATGAAACCGTGGTCAACAAAAAAAAAAAGATGACGTGATGAACTAGACAAGTTCAGAAAGTATAAGCTCCCTACAACAATGATAGAGGGGTCTGAAAAATCTTGAGGAAGGCTGATGATGATGCTGTTGATGATGATGATGATCCACAATTACCGATTTAATTGCTTGTTCTTTTGTTTTTCTGTGGGTGACTTCAAGTGGAAGGGTCCATTTTCTACTGAGAAAACAAATTGTTTAGCTTATTTTGCGCCACCCTGTATGTATATCAAGTTACTGTCAGAAATTGGCAACTGAGTTGCCCTTGCCTCAGTTAAAGGGTCGCAAAAAGAGAGAAAACATATTTGACGTCGAAAAAAGCAGATGAAGAACAGACAAATAGATCAATGACAAAACGGAGATTAGATGAATGAAAAATAAATTGAAGAGAATTGAAAGATAAAGAATAAGTAAGAAAAGAAAGAGGAATAAAAGAGAGAGAGAGAGGGGGAGAGAGACGAGGAGGAGGGGTTAGAATGAAAAAGAAAGAAAGGAAAATGGAAGAAAGAAATGAAAGAAGAAAGAAATTTAGAAAAGAGACAAAACGAAGATGAAAAAAAAAACTATGGCTTCCACTAGAGCTTACATCTTCAGTTCCCGAATGGACTAATTAAAAATACGAGTTAGGAGTTTGTTTTTAAGGGGAGAAACGCACACATGAAGGAAATGAACAAATATGCAGTCTTTAACTGATCACAACCACAACCACATACACACACACACAGACACATACACATACAAGCACACGATCTCAATGTACATGGCATCTCACAATTCCTGGAGAGAATTTTCCAACTTTTGAATCGATGCCATACACATACCCACTTTTTTTTTTTTTTTGGTCTTCCCAGCTTGGATTAAAGTGCAGTATCTGTTCTTTGGCAGAGGTGCTGGTACTGACACTTACTTGTTGGATGGGCGGGAGAGGGTGTGTGTCAAAGAATGAGTGCACCGGTGCAATGCATCAGCCAATGAGGTTATACTGAGGCTGTGCATTGATACGTGCATTGGGAACCTTCGGGCTCCCTTTCTATTACTCGGCCCAGCTGCAGGGAATACGGCTCCCCAGGCAGCACTGTTCCATAATACTTAACGGAACTGGTCGGGCTTGTGCCTGACGCTTTCGTGGCGGCGATTGCTTTGGTTGCTTAGCAAACCAAAGCCGCGTCGGTGGGAGTTATTTTTCCAGGGTGTCTCCTATTTTCCCCACGTAAAGCCCCGACCTTGTGTCACATTTTGCCCTCGTTGGGGAGTCAATAAATAGCACACGCAGAAGCACACATACACACGCACATGCTCACAAACAATCATCGAATTCGTGGCAAGATATAATAACCCATTACTTTCAAGATAGGAAGTCCAATATGCAATAAAGACCAATGAACCGTGCTTTGTAATGCATTCCTTCCTTCTCTTTGATTGAAGCTTTCTGCAATCTGTTCCATGGTAGCACTTCTGTTCGCTCGTATTTGAACCGAAAACAGTTCTCCTCCCGTATCGATAGGTATTCGCCACCCACTACCTTGTCCTCTTGCCATAACACTTTCACCATTATCAAAGTCATTTGAATCTTTCTTCTTGCCCATAACTGTGGCTGTTAACAGGATAAAGAACTCTTTGCCGACTCATCTACTTTTGCACCTTCGACCCAGGCATTCACAGTTATTTTGAAACTGCAGTGGTCATTATTGCAACCTGTCGCTAGCCTTAATATCTCGAGTCAGCGGTACACATCTACATGCGATCAGTGTTCGGGTATGATTTAAATTCATCCGACAGGATGGCATTAAAAAAGACAATGTGGCATTAGGGAAAAAACAAGCAACAGCAATTTATTACATTAACATGTTTCTTGTGTCACCGAACTAATCAGAAATCGAAGAAAAACGAGGGAGGGGAATTCGTATACGAGCGTTCAAGCTATTAAGATGTTATCAAGAGGTTATTAATCTAAATTATCCAAGATTGGTTTTATGGGTGTCGAAGAAAATTCAGCTCACGTCCTTTTTTTTCAATCTTTGTGGTAAGGGTTCCTTTATTTCACTGCCAAATCACGGTATTGTTTTGGTCGGTCAAGAGTGTGTATGCATGTGTGCTTGGCTGAGGGGTTCGGAAAAAAGGTTTACAATAAGATATCTGTATTTTTATATGATAGCTATGCTTTTTCTTTGTACGCGCATATATATATATATATATATATATATATATATATATATATGTATGTATGTATGTATGTATGTATATATGTATATATATATATATATATATATATATATATATATATATATGTGTGTGTCTATCTACGCCAGTATACGCTATGTATATGTGCTTAAATTCATTTAGAAAACAAGTGGAACTTTTAACCCATGAATTAACGTTATCGATCGATAGATGAAAACCTTTTCCTCATGCAAATAAACCAATTGCAATATACTCGTAGCAAATTACCCATTGTGACATAAAAGACATGAATCGAAGATACCACTGGTCACCATCAATCACAATAAAACGGAAATTTAATTGTTAGTAAGAAACTACAACGACAGAAATTCCCGTCATTTTCGGTTAATGGGTCAACAAACGTAATGTGAGAGATGTCCCTTGTATACCTCTCAAAACTACCATGATTAGTGTAATCGGAGGACTAACACTTCCTAACATTCCAAAGGAATTTATAGGAAATATCTATATATTTCACTATGTACGATACATTATTGTTCATTAAAACATACTTCTACTAATATTTGTGTTATTTGTGCTTTTGTCAACTTCGGGGGAGACCATGGCTAATTGGTACAATTTTCACTCAGATGACTGTAATTTACTTGGAAATCAATTCATTAAATCATAAATATGACCAAAATTTACAATGGAAGAGAGAGACGTCCTTTGGATATGTTCTTCGAATCTAAAATAATATTCAAGTTTATTATACCATCATTCAAACATAGACAAAAAAGTGTACCAACCTATTCCAACGGTTGGGATGATTGATACTATTTGATTGGAAAAGTATGTTTCTATGCTAGTCTGCACAGAATATGAAAGAATGCGTTGGTATAATTGTGAAATGTAAATTTTCAACCAGACACAAGTATGATCGAAAAAGTATTTGAGTGAAAAGAAAGATTCTAGAAATATAATTACCATAAAGGTTCATCTGTATCATCATCTAGTTTCTGGTCTATTCTCAACTCTGACATTTTCTTCCGAATAATTCTTGACTTGTCCAAAGATGGTTATATCATTTTGACGTTTTAGTTCTCTCTCTATCTCAATTGCATAGAGTGCACCACGTTTTCCCGCTTAAGATATATCAACTAGCCCCATACATGTTTTATACACCACAGTATGATCTTGATCCTCGTTTATCAAGGTGAAAAAGGTTCTCACCGGGGTGAATGAAACGTTTATCGAGCAAAAGTTTCCGTGTTTACAAAACATATGATTCAAACTTCTTAAAAAATTGCAAATTTTTCTCTGCAGCAAATGGGGCTGACAGTGGCTCCATCAAGTGATGGAAACAGGAATTAAAACGAGTGATTCAACTTTCCCATGTGTCCATCAAGACCCGGTTTCCCATATGAGAGAAAATACTAGCAATAAACAATAGTCAGGTTTGTATTTTAGTGCAAACTGCATATGCATCCGGTATACATAGGGAGGGTTTGGGCTTCTCTCAATGTTTCCCACCGTCTTTACTGCTACTCCATTACTTACCCATTTTCTGCAGTCAGTAATTGAACATTTCTATCAGTAGGGACCAATCTGAATATTGTGCATTTAAGATCACGAAAAAAACATTATTAGTCGTCAGGAATTTATGCCAAACAGACTATATAGCGATAAACCAATGACGTGAAAAGACAGGCTTTAGAATGGGCTAATCACCAATAGACCTTCCACAAACATTGAAACAGCTAATCAAAAAGACATCAGAATACAATAAACCGTCTTGTTTGTCCTAAAAGAGTCTTTTGACTCAATGGAACACTTCAACTCAATACAAGAATATGGCATAAATTAGAATTATGCGAAGGTAATTGAGAATAAGTACTAAAATGACACAGCAATAATTAGACTTCATAAGATATTAACAAAAGATTAGGATTGGAAGAGGAGTAAAACTAGGGGATACAGTATTGTCGAAGCAATTTCACAGCGAGCCTTGAAAGATCATTCTGCGGGAAAAAATGAGAAAACGTGGGATTAAATATAAACGGATAATACTTCAATAATTTAAGGGACTGTGATATCTGAGCAACCCAACATTTGCGAACGCCATCACCCTTTTTGCAAAGAACCTACACGACCTCCAACTGATGATAAATGAACTAAATGAAAGAAGCATAAAAGGTGGCCTACACATGAACTTAAGCAAAATAAAGCTCATGTACAATAAACATGTCAAAAATGAAAACAAGACAGTCAAAATCGAAGAAGCAAAACTGGAAAAAAGTAGATCACTACATCTACTTAGGACAAGCAATCTCAATGAAACGCAAAAAAGAAGAAAAAAATCAAGCGAAGAATAACTCTAGTGTGGCAAGCCTTCATTAGAGCATGCTTAACTGTAAAAGAAAAAAAGATCCCATTAATCCTAAAGAGAAGGGTAAACAATCAATGCATCTTCCCGATAGTCACCTAGGGAGCCGCTACGAGGAACATAACCAAGAAACTGGCCTGCAGACTAATAACCATGCAACGTGCACATGGAGGAATCATACTCAACGTCATACAGAGAGATCACAAGACAGCACAGTATATCAGGGAGTAAACAGGGGCCAAGGACATCAGAAAAGTCAAATTGCAATGGGCTGGTCATGCTGCAAGAATAGCAAACATCTGCTGGACATCACAAGTCACAACATGGTCCCCCAGAGATCACATGCGTAACTGAGGCCGGCAGAATACAAGACAGAGAGACCAATCAGACAAATTCAGAGGATATTTGCTCCATGACGCTCATGATAAAGAGATGTGGTGAATCCTGTAGAAGGTTTATGTCCAATGACAGACGTTAAAAGACTGATGATGATGACAATGATGATGATGCTAATGCATAAATATCAGAAATTGCAGAGGATCTATAAAACTTCAAGTGATTTTAATGGAGAAAGCCAAATTATGAGGTTAGAGATGAACAAAACAATGAAAAAAGTAATATTCAGCGATAGAGTCCAGAAAGGAAAAACTGTAAGAATAGACAATGAAGTCTTGAGTTAAGGAGTTGATTTACTGAAGTCAAGCAATACAGCTAGAGAAAGACCATGGACATGAAATAAGACGGTGCATAACGTTTGACTGGAGAACATTTGGTATAAATAGAAATAGAGGAAAACAAATGGACAATAAAACATAAGGTTTACAACCTATGTATAATACCAGCAATGAGGTACAGAGGCAAAACTCGGGACCTTACGAAACTAACAGGACAGAGAGAAATGGAAAAGGTAACTCTGCGAAAAGAAAGAGATTAACATGGATCCAAGAGAGGGTCACAGTGTAAGATGTCGTACAAGTAATTAGGCAACTGAAATGGGGGCGGACAGGGAACATAGTGAGAAGAAAGGACCACAGATGGAGCCAAGAGCTAACCAATCGGTGAAAGTAAGATAATAAACGCTATAGGAAATAATCAAGCACCAGAACGAATGATGAGATAGAAAAGATGGCCGGTGAAACAAGGCAGAGAATAGCGCAATCATACTTATCGTGGGAGGAGATGGGAAAGGTTTTTGTTTAGCAGACCGATGATGGTGATGAAGAATATAAATATATATATATGTGTGTGTGTGTGTGTGTGTCTGCAAAAAGCAACAGCACCAGAAATATGATGACTCTGGTGTCAGGCCTCCTTGTCGGTTCTGGAGCATCATTTTCACTAACCCGGGGTGCCCCAGCAGTACCTTACAGTGCCACCAGACTTTGTTGGTTTCACGTCACAGTGTACGAAGGTGGCTTAATCATTTGTAGTCTAGCATTCACAGCTTCTCAGCCATTTTCCATGAGCTCAGAAATGAAACGTTAATTCAAAGATTTAAATCGGCTTACCAAATGACAATGTCAAGAAGCTGAGCATTGCAAATGGACTCCAGCTGGAAAGTCGAGACGACGTTTTACATCAAACAACAGGAAATATGCCTGAGTATATTGAATTAGAATGATTGGTACTCATAATAAAGATCAATAGAGAATCTTGGACAATCGCTGGACATCACAACTCACAACGTGGATCCACAGAGATCATATGCAAAACGGTGGCCGGCGAAATATAAGATCGCACGAAGAATCAGACAAGCTCAGAAAGTACTAGCCCTGCGACGCCAATGATAGAGAGGTCTGACGAATCATGGGTAACGTTTATATCGGACTATTCAGTATTTTCCTACACATGAATTTTTGATAATTCTTTTTATTTTTTTTAATTATTCATAACTTAACTGAAACCATCGATCTACAGCAATGAGTAAAGAGAGTGAATCGGAAATGAAGAATGAATTCAAACTGAACGCTCGTTTTTTGGCACCGAGAAGCCTGGTTAAATAAATTATAAAAAGGTGAACTATTGAAGTTTCTTCAGTGGAAAAAATCAATTCTTCCGAATGGTTGGTATGAGAAATTTTTCATCTGCAAAATTCTTACCTTCTACTGGAGTCCATGGTTACGGATAGAGAATAAAGAGAAGAATTTGGTTCATTATATAAGTAGTACATTATCCGAAGTGGCATTGTACACTAGGAGACTAGCTGCTGCAGGGTCAATCTCCATTGCAACTTCTATTACTACTGAAGATGATGATATTTTTGTATAAATGTATTTATTAGAATGAAATAAGCCTGTGCATATCTGTATGATGAAATGTCGGAACCATATGAGACTTGTAAATTCAGCTCAATCAATAAGACAGCCTAATAGTCAAACTGTTGGTCGAGAGTTCAAAACACGGCGTTGGAATATGAATTTTACTTCTCAGTTTCCACGCCTTATTTCGATGAGGGTTTTTTCTGGCTTTTGTTTTGGTGGAAAAGGAAGTCAACTTCAATTTGAAAAGTCAGGTGATCTATACACATTTGTATCATTCATCACCAAGTTAGTCTAACAGTCCAGATAAAAGTGTAGAAATATTTTTTTTTCAAATTAGAAGCTTTACCGTAGAATAACATTACTGCAATTGTTATTGGTCTACATTTGATTTTGCAGTAAAAAAAAAAGTATTTTTTATTCAGTTTCTTGTTTTTTAATATTCCTTTTTTTTCTCTCCTTATTTATTGTTTTTTTTTTTTCATTTTACTTTATTTGTTAATTCGAACATTCGGGTGACAATTCTTTCAGTCGGCTTTCACTTGTTCCTTTCTTCTCTTCCATTTTCTTTTGCCCTTCATTTCTTTCTTTCTTCTTTCATTTCTTTTTCATTTTCTCCATTCATTTCTTTTCATTGCTTTTTTTCTTTCTTTCTCTCTTCCTTCCTTCCTTTCTTTTCTCCTCTACTTCCCCTTTTATTTTTTCTCCATCTCTTTTTTTCCTTTCCTTATTTTTCATTTTCTTCATTCTTTCCTCTCATTTTCTGTTTCACCTCATTCTTTCTCTCCTCCTTTTTTAAAATTCATATTCCTTTCTTTCATTCGCGTTTTCTTTCTTTCATTCTTCCTTCCTTTCTTTCGTTTATTCTTTCTTTTCCATTTATTTTATACCTTCCCTTTAATTTTCTCCATTTACATATTTGATCTCTTCTTTTCTTTTTCTTTCTTTCTTTCTTTCTTCCTGTTTAATTTCTTTCATTCTTTCCTCTTCATTTTCTTTCTTCGTCCACTCCTTTCTTTATCTCTTCTCTCCTTCCATTATTCATTTGAATGACAAGGCAAAAACAACAATAAGAATCTCCCATCTCTCATCTCTCTCCATGGTGCTTCACAGACCAACCAACAGCATCCCCAATATTTACACTTAATATTTGTACTGCTATTGTCACTCCTGCTACTGCTGCTGGTGCTGCTGCTGTTCCTCTTATAAGCATGACAGCCGCTGCTACAGCCACCCAGATTCGCGGCAGTTGTACTACGTATTCAGAAAGTGGCAGTTATTCTATAAGGTCGAGAAAAAAAAATTACAAAAAATTTAAATTTGAAATTAGAGCCAAAGAGAATCTGAAGTAGGGCGGAAAATTGTTGAAAATAACTGAATTGAATCAAACGCTACTAGATGCAACCTATCCTAACAGATCGGGGAAATTGTAGCAAAAATAACAATAATAATAATTGATACATAGGTGGTTCGGAATCAGATGGTGTTTAATTTCGTTTCATTTCAAAAAAGGATATTTATGACTTCTAGATTTTTTTAGTCCCGGAAAAACACTACTTAATAGAAACATGAACTATTCCGGCATAAATCAACATTTTGCATCGAACTTTCCTCCCGAAAAAAATTAATCAAAAACTAATTTGCTGAAAACCTGCCTAGGGACACATTGGTAGTTGCATGAGGTTTATGTTGTGGTTCTTGTAGCGGTACACTGTCACATAGAGACGGAACGGTTGGACTTTTGGTGAATTATGAAATGCTTTCAGAGCCCGATCGAAACCAATGCAAGAAAAGCTTATGACCACAGATAATGAGGGTGAAGCAGGTAGAAAGGGAGAGAGAGGTAAAAAGAAGGGAAAAGATGGGGGAAGAAGAGATGGAAAGGAAGAGAGAGAGAGAGAGAGTGAGTGAGAGAGAGAGGATGTGGAAAGAATACTAAGGAAGGGTTGGGAAAACAAGGGGAGAGAGAGTGAAAGAAAGACAGAGGTTGTGAGAGAGGAGGAAGAGAGAGATTGGGTGAAACATTTGTCACGAAGATTTGACATTAATTTCACTTGTTGATTACTTCCTTTATCTAGAATTGAATCTCAGTAGATTGTAGAAACTATCAACATAGGTTCCTTCAGTTTTAAAGAGGGTCGGGCTAGCTGGATCGCTCGCTAAATAGCACGAGCCATTCAAACGGGGCTAGAAGGCTGCAATTTTCAGTATTTATTCATTTTTATCGTGTTGGTGCCGGTGGCTGATCAGTTAACAGTGCTGAGACAGAATAGAATTCAACCTCCAACCAAGACTGACACTTTGAGAAAGGCATAAATCTGACTCCCCTAAGGTATTGGTGAAATAGCGTATGGGGAAGTGAGTGAGGCCACTTCAGGTGCCTAATGCCTCCAAGTTTATTACACGTGTCTCAAAAAACCTCGAAAAACCCTGAGACGTGAAGAAACTTATCAGATGTGAGGTTCGGGCAGGGGCAGCTGTTGCCGTGGCCAGCGTGAGGGCACTTGCTCAATGTGTGTAGAAAAAAGTTTAGTCTTAGTTTTTTTTTTGAAAACTCCATCCCTCATTATTAGTTTTTTTTGTGCAGGGTTTAACTTGCAATGTAAGTCGAGTTTGTGTTTGGCTACATTAACGTTTGTAATTTTTTTGTGATCACCGCACAACAAAAGATGCGATAAGTGATTTATTCATTGGCCTCCACTTATTCTAATGTTTTAATTGATCACGATTAATTATACGGCATTCTGCCAAAATTGGTTATTTATACGATGGTTTCTAATGAGTAACTAACCGGTTTCGTTTTTTTTTCTTATTCACTGTGTATAATGTAGGTTTCATAAGTTTTATTCTTTACGTCTTTCTTTCTCTAAATTAATGTAATTAATCATCCTGCATCTCCCTCCACGTGATTAATTATTCTTATTGGTATACTAATTCACACATGCTGCCAAAAGATAACAGCTGCATCTGTACTGTACTCAAAGATAACGAATATATAATGTTCTACCCATCAAATCCCCCACGAATAACCCGATCGCTAACCAGTCAAGTGGACTTCTGATTCTTTCCTACAAAACTTCAAAGGAAATAAAGAAATATGAATCAAATAGATAAAAAGGAGGGATAGTAAGAAAAAACAAACAATTTTACTAGAAAAAAAATTACTAATCGAAACCATCACGTGACCAATGTATTTTGGCAGTATGCTGTGTTGGGGGTGATCAGTTGAAAGATTTGACAAAATAGTGATTAATGAATAAGTCACTTCCCTTGCTATTTGTCAAGCTAAGATCACTAAAAGGTCTGAATTGAGAAAAAAAAAGTGTGAATGCTGCTTGACACAAATATAGCATGAAGGCACATTGTAAATTGAACTTCATCTTGGAATGTTTTTTTTTTGGGGGGGGTCCCCATTAAACAGAACAATATTTTCTTCAGACATATATGGAGTATCTGCTTAAATTTTTAGCCTTCTAAATCGATTGGTACGGCCTGGATATGTGACACACACACACACACACATATATATATATATATATATATATATATATATATATATATATATATATATATATATATATATATATATATATATTGAGAGAGAGATAGATAGATAGATAGATCGACAGATAGATAGATAGATAGATAGATAGATAGATAGATATCCAGCCAGCAAGAAACACCAAAAATATGTTGAAAATTTTTATGATACTTTTTGAGTTGGCAATTGCCAATAAATTGTCAACCTGTCAAAAAAGAAAGAAATAATGAATTAATGAATGAATGAATGAATGAATGAAAGAAAAAAGTGAGCAGAAAGAAATGAAGAAGTTAAGCAGGGTAAAAGTAAGAAAGACTGATGAAAAAAAGAAAGATAGAAGGAAAGTGAAAAGAAAGAAAGGAAGAGAAAGTGAGAATAAAAGAAAGAAAAAAGAAACGAAAAAAGTTAGGAGGGAAAATGAGAGAGAGAAAGTGGGAGAGAAACAAAGAAAGGAATGAAGAAAGTGTAAAATAAAGAAAGTGAGAGAAAAGTGAAGAACAAAGAAAGAAAAAGAGAGAATATGAGAAAAAAAGAAGAAAGTATTAGCGAAAAGCTGAAAGAAGAAAGAAGGAACGAAATAAATGAAGAAAGAAAAAAGTAAGATAAAAGAAATGAAAGCAGATAAAGTGGAAGAGAAGAAAGGATTGAAAGCCAATAAAAAGAATTAAAACGACACTTTATTGTTTCGTTGTATTGAATGCTTTTTAATCGTAGACAACAGGTGCAAACGAGGAATTGGAAACATTACCCCAAATCAGCCCTTGTCAGGATAATGGTGCTGTACAATAGTTGTATGTAACCCGAACTTGATGGACCCGTTTAAAAAAATGGTAGCATTATTCGTTGTTAACGGGGTTGCCGATGAGATATATTCTGAATACAGGTATACCTTGGATAATGCTGATATTTCGTTATAAAATTTCTCATAATTTTTCCCCTACCGCACTATTCAAGGTCACATCATAATTTAATGTGTCTATTTTTTTTTAGTTTGTACTTATTTGCCTTTATTTTGACAGCAATACCAAAACTGAACTTCATCAAAATGCATACAAATCAAAACCGCACTATTGATGGTATTCCTGTATATTGTTTTGCACCCCCCCCCTCAGCTGAAAATATAACACCCCCGCCCCCTGGAAAAATGGCAGTACAAGCCAATGTATGAGGAAATTAAGAAGAAAATGATTAGTTGGATATAAAAGGTAAGACAGAGAGCTGAAAAGGGAAGCAGTGAATACGAACACAACATGTTGAACAGTAACAAGCGAAGTAGAACTTGAAAGATGAAAACGAAAAAAAAGTAAATAAATAAGGTAAAAACAGATGAAAAAAACGAAAAGAAATAAAGTGTCTTCGCTGACTCCAAAACGAGGCTGTTCGCTTCACAGCGAGGTTGCACAACGAGCTTCCTTCATCATAGCAGAACGCAGAGAGAGAAAGAGAGAGAGAGAGCGCGAAACAAGCCTCATCGGCTGAACGGTCGTCATCAGCATATCTGGACTTATTTTCTTTTATTTTTAATTTATTTATTAATTGTTCGAATCCATTGACGACAGAAAAAAAAAACACCCAAAACTTTAAAGATTTTTTTCGAGTACGTTGCAGAGAGAAAGAAAAATTGATGCGACGAATAGGATTCGAAATTAAAAAGAGAAAAGACACAGGAATAAACGAATAAAGAGAGCAGAAAACAATAGAGAGTACATCAGAGACACACGTTACGAAGGCACATCTCCCCGACTGTTTGTTTTGAATAATGAAAAAAAGAAGAAAGAAGGAAAGAGAGAAAGATTGCGGACGCTATTTGTTATTATTGGGAGTATTTATTCGCAACATGGATTGTTTTGTCTACGAATGGTAACAACGAGGTTCTGGAAGTACAAACAGGTAAGGAAAATATTTTACTTTTATCCGATTGAAAAGATAAATATTGTTCACTCGTGTACACGCTAATAGCCAGCGTGAATGGTCAACCAAAGTCGGATATAGTATTTGTATCTGAGTTATAACCGAGAGCTCATCATAGCTTGGATATATATATATATATATATATATATATATATATATATATATATATATATATATGAATATATACATATATATATATATATATATAAATATATATATATATATATATGTGTGTGTGTGTGTGTATGCGTGTGTGTGTGTGTGTGCATAT
>OY735212.1:2701896-2741896 GCA_963457665.1 Thysanoteuthis rhombus | reverse complement strand
TGCTTTACCGGCGAACTTACCAATCTCATTCCTCCATTTTGTGTCTGGTCTTTTCCTACAGCGCTTACCGTCCATCTGATACCAATTGGTTATTATTTCACTCCATCTGTTGCTGTTCCTTTCTGGGAAAGTGTCCAGCCCATCTCCGCTTTCTGTTTTGTAATTATTTTTACAAACTACTTCGCTCTAGTTCTCTCTCTCTAGCCCACGTTGATCTTTTAAAGGCCACCTTGAATTTTGCTTGGGATGAGTTGCTATACAAAAGCGACGTAAACGAATTTGGTGCAAAATAATTCCACTTTACAAGCATGCTATTGTAAGGTAAATGTGATATTGATTTGTTATTTAGATATAAGAGATTATATATAATAGCTTAATAAAGTAATACTTGAAATAACAAAAATGAATAACTAAGCAATATTCTACACACACACACACACACACACACACACGCGCATATGTATATACGTTGTACCCACATAAATGTCTTCATCGTTATCAACACAATTATATATATATATATATATATATATATATATATATATATATATATATATATATATATATACATATATATATATATATAATTGTGTGTGATGATTATGAAGCCATTTATGTGGTAACGACGTATATGAATATCATATAATATGATGTATACGCGCTCTTCGAACTCCGGTCTTGTCAAGGGTGTCATTTGCTCAGTTGATAAGAACAGAGACACAAATCGGCTGCTTCCTTGCGGGCGCAGGTTCGATACTCTCTCATTTTTTTTACTTATTTACATGATCTGAGGTCGCTCATTTTGCTCCCAAGTGGATTGGTGCCGAGCAATATATAGTTAATACATAAATGTCTTCATGATTATCACGTTGTATCGGATAACAATCGTCTTACCTTATGTACGTATATATTTTATCAATTATTATGTAGAAATGATTACGATCGAATAATATGAAAAATATTTCCATGAACTCTTCCACTCTATGTTTGTTTTTTAAAAAACGCATGCAAGGTCAAGATATACCAATTACGATATGAACGCACAAAGACACGCATCGGAAAAAAAAGTGTTGCTGCCTTGGGCATAGAAATGTTTTTACCTCTTTGGGGTTTCAAGATATTTTACCAGAATTTGCTCTAATTAACCGACTCTTTAAAAAAAATTCTTCCTGAAATTATTTTATGATTTACAAATAAAGGATGTTTATGATATAAATATATAATACACACACATATCTGTCCGTCCATCTATCACAGTATGTTCATATCTATCTATCTATCTATCTATCCGAGAGTATACTCGTGTAATGTTCGAATTTTGAGACCAATGTTTCAAACATCTACAACATCGGGGGTCGAATACAAAGGGAATTCCTTTGGAACAGTGAGAATTTCAGGACCGGGCTAGGCATGCGACTTCAGGGTATGGTCAAGCCCCTAATTAAGGCTTAAAATTGATGCAGTCGAATATTACACGAGTATAAATGGTATATCGTGGTCAAATAAAAATGAAGGCTAATTTTTGTCCGAGGAGACATTTAATAAAAACAGGCACAAACAAGCACCTATTCTCACACGTACACACAAGCACTTATATACATACAGAATAATATACATACAGATACATACGTACACAAACCCACATTTGCATACTAAAACATATGTTCACACGTAAAAATCCATGTACTCCCACAAATTATTCGCAAACATAAACACACATATGCATGTGCAAATATATGCTCGCACAGACATACGCAAAGATAGGCACACAAACACAAATAAAGGTTCACACGCATATATGCATACAAATATATATATATATATATATATATATATATATATATAAATGCACACACACACAAACACACAGATGTAAACACAAACACACACACGCCTATATATATATATATATATATATATACACACACATGTGTAATAATTATGAAAGATATTCGTAGGAACTTATTTTGCACAGCAAATAGAGCGGCCTCAGATCGTGGAAATTAGTAAAGTAATGGGCGTCATGGAGGAGACGTTGAACTGGTGTCCACGTTGGAAGCAGTCTTTTACGTAAACTCTGGTCATACTAAGTGGGCTTACGACACTCTCATAGCAAGTCAGAGGTTCGAAGGTGCTCTTATGTTAGTTACATATCTATTTTACGATCAATTGCACAATTATATATATGTGTGTGTGTGTTTGTGTTTGTGTGTGTGTATGCATGTGTGTGTATTTTCGTAATTCGTTAAAAATACGGACAGAAAACGAAAAAAAAAACAAACAGATTTTATCTCTTGTTTAACCTAAGTGCTCACTATTTAACACAAAAACAACATAATGCCAATTGCTGATAAGTGCAACAGGCACTGAAGATTAACTCCCACCAGATATATGTCCTTCTAACTCTCATTTTATTTATATATATATATATATATATATATATATATATATATATATATATATATAAGTGAGTGTATGTTGCTCTCTCTCTCTCTCTTTCTCTCTCTCTCTCTATATATATATATAAGTGAGTGTATGTTGCTCCCTCTGTATGTATATATATATATATATATATATATATATATATATATATATATATATATATATATATATATATATGTGTGTGTATATATTAGTGAGGACCACTGAATAATGATAGATAAAGATAGATGTTTTTTTATCAACATAACTATTTTATTTTCTCAGCTATTATATGTTTCGAACTACTGACTTATTGATCCTCTCCAAGTTATTCCTTTTTGTATGAACATTGACATATAATGAACCAAGCTGTCAGTTAAATTAATGTTGTCCCGTTTTTTTCATATATATCCGTGTCAATAGACGACAATCAGATTCTGTGGTCCTTGGCAATTATTGCCCAACTCTTTGTGGAGCTTTTGAATAGGTATGAATCTGCTAAAGTTGATATAATAAGAAATAGATATATATGATCCAATGGAATGATTATATATCGCGTTATATTATGTAGAAACTTATTGAAAATGGTCTCCTTTCATTACACTTTGATGTATCATTGACGCGAGATCATTTCAGATAAGTCTCTATATAATATAACGCAATTTATAATCACACACGCGCACACACACACGTACATATATGTGTGTGTGTGTCATTGAGGTTTTACCCAGATGGTCCTCAAATTTAGACAGATTGTTCAACCTGCTCATCTATCATCTTAAAGCAGCATATCATGTCGTTGGATATTCCATACACCCCCACGAAATCACCACACCATAAAATGAAATCACTTATTTTCAATCAATTTCTCTTTTGAATTAGCTATCTCACGCCTTGAACTCCCGTAACCTTTGGCTACCATCTCATAAATATGTATATATAGATGAGCTGAAACGTTATGACCAACCGTCCAATAAGGTGCAGGTCTTCTACGTGCCTACAAAAGAGCTCTTACTTGACCAGGCATGGGCTCTGCATGATTTATGACTTAGAACATCGTTCTTTCTGAGACGTGGTACCAGGATTTATTAAAACAGGTCTCTTAACTACTGCAAGTTACATGGCTGAAATTCCGAAACTGTTGGTTCAAAACATCCCATAAGTGATCGATATCTGGTAGGTTTGGTAGCCAGAGCAACAGAGTGAATCTTCTTCATGTTCCTAAAACTATTCGTGTGCAACTGTAGTTGTTTGGCAGGGCTCAGTGTCCTAGTGAAAGATGTCACCGCCATCTGAGAAAACTGTTACCATGAAAAAGATGAAGTAGGTGGTGTTTGATAAATGAATGATAAGATCCAGTGTTTCTCAGCAGAACGATGCCGAAAACATTATACTTGTCCACTTGCTTATTGTCTGTACTCTGGGCATTTTGGTATGTTCGCTTTCCCAGGAAAATAATGCACACGTTCCTTAGTTGTAACTAATTCATGAAAAAGCAGGACTCGACAGTCCAGACAACCTTCTTTAAAAGAGACAAGATTCAGTCGTGAAACTCTCAAAGATGGACATTGGTCAGCCTGGGTGCTCTGAATAGCCTGCGTCTATGCAGTTTCATGCCCAACAATAACCACTCAAGTGTCTGTTTGCGTGTTTGACGCATCGTTTTGTGAAAATTATGTACAATTTGCCGTACAGTGGCCTTCATCTTGGCGGCAAAGACTCCACTAATTTTTAAACCGATAACTGTTGGCTGTGCAATGCCTTATCGGCGGTTGGTGATTCTTCGCTCACCGGACCACTGTCATTACTAATACAACTGAACGTGAGCATCCCACAAACTAAGCTGTTTTCGAAATACTATGACCCAGTCTTCTGAGTATGACAATATCGCATTGAAGTACTCAAGACCAACCAACCAGTTAATGAACCTTTGACCTGACATGCAAAATGGGACATGCCGCTAGTTATAATGTTTTGGTCTATGAGTATATAGACAGACATACAGACAGACCGGGAGAGAGAGATAGAGAGATAGAGAGTGAGAGTGTGTGTGTGTGTATTTGTGTGTGATAAAAAAATTGCCAAGAAAGTTTTACTACTTTAGATACTAGAGGTTTAAAAGTATTTCTTTTTAAACTTATGTCATGTTAGTCAATTATTTCCCAACATCTGTTAATGCAATTAATGTAAGATTTTCGAAACATTTTATGTTTGACACATAGTTATTTATCATTGTACTATATTTACCCCTGCCCTACACAAAACTGGACGGTCAGTAGGACCGAATTTAAGCAATATATCTACTTACGCACAGTTACTCATCCACCGGAGTACTCCATTCCAAAGTTGAAAGAGCATTGCTTATAGCTTATAATGAATGAGTTTCCCTATCTAAAGAATGCTCAACACTGAAGAAGGGAGCGTTGATTATAATAATAATTGATAATCGTGTCATCCACGGACAGCTGTTTCGTTGTATTACAGCTCTTCAGTGTAGCTATAGACTATCCAATATCACATCCAGTACCACGTGGTAGGATCGAAACCATCGCTTCAGACCCAGAGGCTAGCATGCAAAACGAGAGGGGGAAATATAGAGAAAAATACAACATGCAAATTCAGAATCTGAAGGATGAACAAAAACTACCTTCGCCAGAATTTCAACTCAGCTTGCTCATCGTATTTACTGTGCTTTAAAAAGTCAATACCTTTGATCCGTTTCGGATAATAATTAATCTATTCGACAATGGAGTTGAAAAGACGATGCTGAAAGTTATTAGAAATCAAACCTATGTTATCCATTGACGTTCTACGACGGAGATGGAGATGACTTCTTCAGAATGTAAAAAACATCACTCTCGGAGATAACATAGAGGCTGCTATCAGCTGTTATGGGGTTATCTATTCTTTGTAGATGTTGTCTGACTTAATTATCCAAAATGGTTGCGTTGGTGTTCGACAACCATGGCTTGTAATCAAATCTCAGGTTTTTTGTCTGTTTTTTTTTTTTTTTTTTTTTGCAGAGAAAGAATTATGTGTCTACTTATCTGTGTGTCTTATTGTTGGCAACTAGTTTAACTTGTAGGGAGTGTTCAAGCTGTTCAATCTTACTTATCTATGGGTGGTTTTATGTGTTGTCCAGGAGGGACTGGCTAATACACTTACGGGCAATCAGATAAAATCATTAGCCACAAACAAATTACAAACCTTCTGGCCCTCCTCATATCCAGACCATAAACACTCTTATAATTGTCTTCAATTTTTTTTCAATATTTTTGTGTGTTATGGTGATGTTGCGCATGAGGCAACATACAAACAGAATTCTAAATTGGTCTGAATGTATTGACATTTATCATTATCATGAAATCAAGAAAAAACTCTTCTGGTTTGTCAGTCAATAGAAGCTGTTACCTGACCAACGTCTTTTGGTATTTGACTGTTATTTGGGGTGATCAACTGAAAAATTGGGGAAAATGGGTGATCAAAGAATAAATTACTTCTCTAGCCTTTTGTTGGACTGTGATAACTAAAAAAATCCGAATTCTCAAAAAACAAACGTGAACACTGTCTGAAACAAACTGAGGGCGTAATCTAGCATAGAATTAGATTGTAAATCGAAACCTTTTTAAAAAAACCTTTTGAGGGTGATTCGAAGATGAAAACTTTACACTTGATAATGAGTAAATGCTTGGATTTTGAGCCCTTTCCTTCAATTGGTGAGCTTGCACGCGTGACATATGCCTCACCGATAGATCAACAGCCAGTAAGCATACTAGACCCATTTGAAAACTGAAGAGACCTATGTTGAACTTGATTATGTTCATGTTGACGGTTTTGGTTCGCAGTTACTAATTACCGTCAATCTATTCCGAAATAGTTGATAAAGTTTTAATTATATAAGTTCTATACAATATAAGAAAATCATTGAAGATCACCACCCTAGATAGCTCTATGGTAATGAAAAGTGTCACACGCCCAGTGCTCATTCAAAACCTATCATTTTTTAAAATTCCAAACTCCCATACACCAATTATCAAAAATATTGATATTTACCAACAGCCTGGCTTCGACAGGTATATCAAGCCGGAATCGGATGCAGGGTACTCTTTAAAGAGAACGAGGGAGAGTGAGACAGGTCGATGAAAACGGAGAAGACCAGAGGACAATCTTGTAGGCGTTCGATTATCGTGGGCGTGACAAGGAAACGATTCAGTCCCGTAGCCTGTCCATCAAATGGTAGACCCACTGAGTCGTCAACCATAGTCTCCACCTCTCCCAAGACAGCTCGAAGTACAGGGGAAGATGAAATAAATGAATAAAATCAGGTCTGGTTAGTCACTCAAAAATCTTTTTAGGCACACCGTGTTGGGAGATGAGCAATTGAAAAATTGGAAAAAGTCGTGATCAATGAATAAGTAACTTCTTTTGTTGGGCATTGGCAACAAAAAAAGTCTGAATTTTTCTAAAAAGGAACGAGAATGTCACCAGACACACACTTTAGGACCAGGATGGCCTAAATTCCCATTGAATTCCTTATTAATTACCTTTTCAGAAGGGATCCTCACCCACAAAAAATGGACCCTCAAGAAACCTATGTTGACAGTTTTGGTGACAGTCTTGTTTGATGTTTTCTAATGAAAAATGCTGCATAAACTTCATTAATGAATTTCTTATTTATACTTAAATCTGTAAAACCTAATAATGGTATCTTTGTTCCGCTTGATGATTAACATGTGTTTAGTAACGTTTTTTTTTTAAAAATACTTCATGCATTATTTTGCAATGTGTGTACAAATGAACGTTCTTTCTTAAAAAACGAACTTATTAATATCCATGAGTTTATGCTAGTCTACACTACACGTGGCACTGGTGCCATTGCAATGGGATCACCTCTGAGACCGATATTTTCTAACATGGAAATACAGACTCAACAAACTTCGTTGAGCGTACATTCTACATGAGATATATTGATCACATTTCTATCATAGCTAATAGCCTTAATGTAATAAAACAAAAAAGGCAGTTAAATGATGCTTTCGGAAATAATTCAGAACTCCATTTAACTTATGGAGTTAAAATTTAAAACAGAATCCATTTTCTAGACGTCTTAGTTGACGCTAATTGCCACGCTTTTACTACTTCTCTACATTAAAAAAAATACAAGTTTAAATTCCCTGCAACTTAAATAATAACAGCAGACGTCTGTACAGATAAAGATAGTTATTAAGAATTTGATCTATAGGACTCAACTCATCTTCTCTTCACATGCATTATTTGAAAAATAACTCAATAATATCAAGCAAGCACTTACTCATAATGGATTTCCTAATAATGTTGTTGATAAACAAACAAAGCTATCATTAAAGGAAATTGATTATAATAAAACGAGTAACGACAAAAGACAAAAATACAATAAAACTATTCTTTTATAACCAAATGCAGAAGAATTACAAACAAGAGAAAACTGCTATTAAAAGTATTATATGTACGAAATAATCGCCAGTTGAACGTGAGAAATATATAAGATTAGAAACCTATTATAGAAGATTAAAAGTGTCTAATCGTACAATCAATGCTTGCTTTCAAAAACCTATTGATATGATATTTTCTACAAATTTTCTTGTCCCATGGGCGATTGCATTCCCTATGATGCACAGATATCAATTCGTACGTTAGACAGAAACCATTGTCCTATCTCATTGGTAAAGATGCCATTAGTACGATCATAGTGCCATTCGCGCTCATAACATTGAACGAAGTGATAGGTGTCGATACTAGTATATGGTGAATAAGTCTGGTTAGTCATGTGATCAACGTTTTTTTCCAACAGGCCGTGTTTAAAAATTGTAAAAGTGATGATCAATGAAAAACATTGGTCATAAACCTTCCCTATGATTCGCCATTCCTCTCTACCGTGAGCGTTGCAGAGCCAATATTTTCTGAACCCGTCCTTTTTGTCCCACCACCTCAGATTCTGCCAGCCTTGGTTCTGCATTTGATCTCTGGGGATCTATGTTGTGAATCATGATGTCCAGCGGTTGTTTGAAGTTCTTGAAACATGATCAGCCCATTGCCATTTGACTTTCCTAATGTCAGGGACTCCTGTTTTTCCCTAATATACCGTCCTGTTTAGTTGACTCTCCATGTGGCGTTGAGCATGAAAGTGCCCGTTGCATGGTTCTCAGTTTAAAGGCCAGTTTCTTGATTAAATTTCATGTTCTAACTCCATAATTGACGATCAGAATAACGCGTTGGTTATATACCGTTCTTTTTAGAAGTGATGGGAATTTCTTATCCTTGAAGATTGAGCTTCATAGAGATTCGTTACCCTGGGTAGATGTAATGATCTACTCTTTCCAGATGCTACCTAAGTGTGTGATACATACATAGCTAGCCAGCCAGCAAGAACAATTTGAAAACTGAAGAAACCATCGTTGACCTTTGGTGACAGCTTCGGCTGCCGGTTTCTTGTAAGATTTCTCCAATTAAGATAATTTTAGATAATTTTAACTTGGACCTTGCTTTATTATCGGGTTAGACCTCTGAAGGATTAACAGACCTCTAATCAACGATCATCATAATGTCAAGGATCTGTGATTACAATTTCAGACAGCCATACTGTTCTGATTTTCCTCAAAAGGAACGCTAGAACTCTATAGTCAGCTCCAGCATTTACCAACCACAGAATATTCCCGTGGTTCAACAACAGATCAGCCATTCTCTCCGAATAATATCGCGAAAAGGTGGTTGACCCCCCAAGCCAGCACAGGCACCTGACTCCTGTCAATCTTACAACCTTGTGGCCTTGTTCTTATCCGTGCCACCTCTGTTGACCATAGAATGTAAACCCTTAATTTGAGGAGTGGTATCGCACAACACCTTAAAACTCCATTGCGTAGGAAAGAGGCAGGCACTACTGCTTCCCTATAATACCCCCAAAATCTTCGATCGCGAAGCCAAACCATCAAAAAAATTATTCCGTCGATATCATTCATTTTTTGCCGTATGGTACAACACCGTATTTCAGCTCATCCGTCAATACATTTCTGATTTTTTTTTCTCCTTTTTCTCCCTCTCCAGGAATTTTGGGAGTGTTCTGGTTAATCGAGGAAACGCTTTGATTGTGTATTTCCGTGTTTCTTTAGCTCTTTCAATTCAATGTTCGCTAATGGGATGTGCGTCCATATTTGGACCTTTAAAAACCTCTATAACTACCCCCTTACTATCATTCTCGGGGGAGAAACTGTTTGATCATGTTCTCATGTTTTTCTCTCTAAATCTTCTGTTAAAATTGTTATATATCTCGCCATAACATGGTTAGAAGCTCTCAAAATTTTTCGAAGGTCACGTACAGAGAACTGTGTTGTGTTGTACCGTGATTTTCTATCATAAGCCTCTGGTTGTTGTACATGTACAGAACGAGCATTCATTTTTAAATTTCATCACGAATTTTTTTTCAGTTCATATTTCTGTACAATATTTTGTACTATCTGAATATTTTAGATAAAGGAATATCATTATGAAATGTTTTGGGGCGGATTTTCGTCTTCTTGGTTAATTTTTCGAATACAACATTTCGGCTGTTGTAAACAACGTTGTCTTCTGGTTACGACTGGGTGTATTTTTGAACATTGAAACCGGTCTTGATGTTCAGAAATACACCCACTCATCACCAACAGTACATAATATTTACAACTGTCCATGCAAAAGTGTTCGGTAAAATCATTTATGGTCGTGAATGCGATTGGTCGATGAACGAGGAGGTTGTTAACCGGTGACATCTGTATACCTGTTCCATTCAAGATGACTGATTATATTCAAGCAAGTTGCTTATGTAATCTGTGATATCATGAGTAGGATTATTAAAATAAGTATGTCAAAATTTGCATTCACTTTAATACTTACATATATATTGATTAATGAAACTTCGGTGAGGGAAAAAACAATAATCACGATTTAGCTTTGGACAAAATATATGGAATCCGATACATGTGGGAAATGTTTCGACTATTCGTATTGTTACCAATTGGCTCTACTAACTTTCCGACTCTTTTGAAGGCGTTATCCATCTTCAGTACGCAATGATCCTTCATGACAAAAAAATTGCAGTTTCAGAAACGAATTTATTCTGCTATTTAAGTTGTTTTAGAATTCAATGAATTGTATTTTGAACATTTATAAGTGTGTGTATGTGGGGGGGGTCGAACGGCTCTAATTAAGGCCTGTTTTGCTGACAGGATAAGGGCCACGGACTTTTTGATCCACCTGCGCGCGTATGTGTGAGTGTGTGTGTGTGTGTGTGTGTGTGTGAGAGAGAGAGAGAGAGAGAGAGAGAGTTTGAGAGAGTGTATGAATATAGAAGTATGCGTGTGTGAGAGAGTACAAGTGTATTTTTTGTGTACGTGTTTTTGTGATTGTGTGAGTGTATGTGTGTGAGAGTACACGTGTATGAGTTTATGTGAGTTTGTATCTACGAGAGAGTGTATTTGCGTAAGTGTATGTGTGTGTGTAAGTATGTAGGTGCTTGTGAGTGTTTTGTATGTTTGAGTATTTGAGAGTTCGTGCGTGAAAGTGTGCATACTTGGGATTCGGCAGTGTGTGCATGAGTGGATTTGAATGTCATTGTGTGCATGTATGAGCGTGTGACTGTGCCTGTGCATGAGTATGTAAATGTGTGAGCGTGTACACCAGCAATAATATCACGTTTATATAAGTTTGGTTTAAAGGCCACTTACAAGGAATCAAAATTTTGTTTTTGTTCTCTACAATTGAGCATAGGTCGGTAGTTAGTATAGCAATCTTGGACTTTTCTTAAATACACCTACGTCAGTTTTACGTGTATTAATTCTGATACGTCATATATCCATGGTTTTATCTTTTGTAACACGTTTCTGTTGCTCACCATTACAGGATACGTTGAATTTGTCTGTAAGATTTTAGAACTAATTATTTTGTGACGACTTTTCAGCCTTTTCATGAAATCCCTAGTTTCACAATCAAAGAAGTAACGGTGAACAAGGTTCTGGTCTCGACCATAACTAATCGATCTTCACTAGATGCCTCACTGCCATCTTCTTGCCTCAAATCGAGTTAAAACATATTCTGCTTCAGTATTTACAGTGTATATACTGCTTAGTTTGACACAAGGCTACGGCAGCAGGAAAACCAACCAGAATTGAGGTTATTACGGTAGTGATAGTCAACATCACAAGCTTGTTGACAATTTCTAAACTGATTTGGATCTAGTACGTTCAGGCATTTCGCAAAATCTCTAAGAAGTTCATAAAGTCAGTAGTTTCTGAATCTCTCTGTAACAGATCCATACTTTGTCAGCGAAACCAAATGAAGTTATTTCTAGAGATTACTGACTAAGCGGCTATTTGAGAATCCAACGTTCTATAAGAAGAAGTCAGAAGCTCTGATTACGAACCTGAACAAAAATGCCGTGTCAAATGATCGTAAATTTCCTGATACTCCCGTTGTGTCAGCTACCGTTTCTTATTCGATTCTCCTCTGTGGAAAGAGGGGGGAATACTGATAGGTGCACTCATGACTTAATGTTATTTGCTGAATGCTATTAATAAAATGTTAGAGAGATTAGAACAATGCCTGATCTGTAGGTGGATGTTTGAAAAAAGCCAGAATTTATGGTTCGTACAAAAAGCCGGTCATAATTGTCATGAAAATAATTTTGAATTAAATGCTTGTGCACAGCCATTATTAGTAATTTGTGAAGGGCAGAAGTCAAGGGAGATAATTCCTGAGATCTATAAGCTGTTTCCGTTTAGTGGTCGGCCTGAAGGTAGAGTTTTAGAGACTTTTTACAGTAGTGACACCAAGGCAGGTGGTTCATCTTTTTTTGTTTGATGGCTGGCATGAAACTAGCGTTTCAGAGAAATACATCATCCAACGACTTCAAAACTTGACAGTGCATACCTTATCTGCTCACTGATATATCTGGGGAACGTCAACTTCGTACACACACCAGTTGTCGAGTAATCTTAACACGCAGGCGGGAACAACCAGTCGCACACATACACGCACACACACACACACACACACACACACACACATGGTTCTTCAATTGTAGTCGAATGTCGAAATCTCGTGAAATGATTTTTAGGTTGATTTCGTTAAGGAGAGGAATGAGTAAAAAACAAAAAAAAAAAAAAGTCGAGAGATAGCGTGACAAATCCTGAACAAAATAACTGCAAGGAATGATGAAGTGATTAATTATGAAAATAGATGTGTGCAGTGAAAAGTCATTAGTTCTGACAAGATCATGATTACACCGTGTAGAGACGATTTGGGTTCCTTAGTAGTTATTGTGTATTATTTTTCAATTGCTTCTGTGTAAAAATAATAGAAAATATTAATCATTCCCTCCAAACTTCGTCTTTGTGATATTCACGAGTGATTGTTTTTTCCACTTCAGAAATATGCAAGTAGACCTATTGTCCAATAGAAAATAAGTAGATTTCTAATTATCACAGTTCTTATCAAAAAAGCTGAGTCGGAACGGAAAAATTAATTGACGTCTTCAATACCTCTCAGAAATAATCAATCAGAAGAAATACATTGCTTAGGGAAGAAAGGTCAAAAAGGTTGCACAGCATAATTTACACAGAATAGCTTCAAGTATATTACATACTAAACGATCCACATCTTCCGACGTAGCTTTAATTTAGAATGAAAACGCATTATCCTCTGTATACAATGATGTCTAACAATCGTTTCCATGGATAACACGCACCCTAGATCTTTTAACTAAAGATTTTAGGTAGAAATGCAGATTATATATGGCTGTGTAACTCAATGGTAAGAGTGACACTACGTTAAAGCATCTACCCTATCGATTGCAAGTTTGGTTCCTTTAATTTTTTATTCTGTCTACGCCTTCTAGTCTGCATGATACATTAACTATGTAATGACCATTTCAAATAAGTTTCTATACAATTCAACACAATTCGTAATCAATCATTTTGTCGGATCATATACATCCATTTCTTGATATATATATATATATATATATATATGTTTTTGTGAGTGTGTATGACGACTCCATCGAGTAAAGGATAATGAATTATATGAAATCTGACTTCAGAAGTCGTGACGTTGAATATTTTTACACGATTGAATTTTTTCTCATCTCTAATGAATTATGGATAAGACTTGCTGAAAACATCCATATCTGACGGTATTCAGTTAGTTTTTGCATAAACCCCTTCCCCTGCAGGCTAGTTGAAACCCCGCCCTATTGGGAGATTTCCAGTTAGTATGTGCATGTATATATTTATATTGAACGGAAAGTAACGGCTCAGTTCTTCTCGGTAAATAAATATGCATACCTAACTTAGAATATGATTTTCGAACCAAATAGTCCTAGTTCTTCCTCGAGGTCCGCTAATTATGCGTACCAAATTTGGATGTGCTAGATAAATGTTAAAGGAGAGAACAGTGACTGAGCCAGATTTTTCTAGTTTATATAGAGCAAATCCTAATTATTATGAAATATATATATATAAACCGAGAGAGAGAGAGAGAGAGAGAGAGAGAGAGAGAGAGAGAGAAAAGGGAAAAGAGAGGGAGAGATAGAGGGAGAATAGGGGATGGGAGGGAGAAAGAAAGAGGGAGGTGTACCTAATCCTTATTGATTGATTCTTGGAGACCTTTGCTTCCAGAACTGATGATTCAGGGAGATTTCACGTTGGTTGTAGTTATTGATTTGTAAAAAGCAAATGACTAAAATGACCTCAAATCAAACTAATGCAATTTCAGAGATAAGGGATAAAAGGCTTTTCTATGGAAAGTCCTCTGTCTGTTTGGTTGGGTTGAAAACTGAAGAGCAACGTCTATTTTTATTGAAAAAAAAAACTGCTGGCTTTGTCTGTCACTGTGATAACCCTTCTTGACCAAAGTTTGGATATAGACTTATTGGAACAATCAGAAGGGCTATTAGTTCGTTTGTTTTGTTGAGAAAAAGATCAACAATTTTGTAACTTTCGAATCCAATCACTTTTGAAAAGAGTGATCTGTTCTCATCAGTTAACTATCTTTGTCTGTCACTATATCCCAACTTAATCATTGACGCAACTCACAAATTTGGTTTGCAGAATTAACAGACCCAAAATTGAACGATTAGTTTTTATAATGATATTTCTTTTTTCAAATTATGAAGGATGTTAAATGTGTCTATTTTGTTTTACTAAATACTTACCTTTTGTTCATTTACACAGCTTGGTGTTCATACAGAGTAGAAAGAAGGGAGATCTCTCTCTCTCTCTCTCTCTCTCTCTCTATATATATATATATATATATATATATATATATATATATATATATATATATATACATATGTGCGTGTGTGTTATAGTAAGATTGTAAAATTAGTGATTTAATGAAATGCCTATCTTGATGCTCCACTACTGTGTCAAAATTGATGAATATAGTAAATATCAAGTATGATTTCCCTCTGTATTTACAGTATTTATGTATTTTATGAATTCCCTTGTTTCACATTCTCACTGTAACATATATATAAGAGAACGATATGGAATGAGACAAAATTAGGAGTAAAAGTATATGGAGAATTTTTTTGTTAATTAATTATCAAATGAATTAATTTGTATGCTATACATGTTTTGGGATGGGTTCCTATGTTTGGTAGCATGTGTGTACCTTTTATTGTTTAAAAAGATAAGTTTCTGGACTATTTTAAATCTCTGAAATAATCTGTGGTGGTTTAGTTTGATTTCCTGTTGGAAGTAATAGCAGCAGTTATGGGTATTTTATTGGTTGTGCTGGTCATAACAGATGTGCATTCTTGAGAATCAGTGGTCATGGATATTAGGGATCTAAGTAATAGTTTAGTGTTAGGCTATTGGGTAGTGTTAGGCTAATTGAATTGTGTTTGGGCTTGGGTACAGGTGTAGTCCTAGGTGCAGGTATGAAAATAGTGAATTGATAAGCATAAAATAATTGAGACTGAAAGGGTAATGGTATTAGAGGTCGCTGTGGTTTTGGTTGTTGAGTTTAGTGTTGAGTCCGTTTGGACAGAGACTTTTGACTTTATCAGTCCTCCTATCCTCATGTAGTTCTCTAATTTTAGTTGTGTCGGTAGGTGTACTTTTTCAATGATGTCAAATCTCGCGTCTGAACTGAAATCGTGGCCGGTTGCAGAATTGTAGTTCTGCAGGGAGTAAGTTGGGATGATTGAGTGATTTAATTCTGAGTCAGAGTTATCAAGTCCAATGTTGAACTTGCCTATATATTAGTGTTGGTATTTATTATATTCTAAGAGATGGATGACATTTTTGCTTCTGCAGTTAGAATATGGTAGATATAAAAAGTCTTGTTTGTGGTAAAGTTACTGAAAGTATTGGTGTATTCAAGGTGATTTCAGCATAGACTATTTGTATTGTTGCAGGCTTGGAAGAATTTAACGGTTCTACGGGATGGTACATTTTGAAACATTGTTATCTAATAAAGACTTGGTGCTAATTATGTCTTTAATATTTTGAGGTCTGCTGTAAACGATTACAAATAGTTCCTGGAATTTTCGTTTGAGTTCTGTTTTGAGTGTAAGTATATTCGATCTCATATAGATTTTATGAGACAGTAGTGGGAGTGTGCTTTTGAAAGTGGTCATGAGTGGTATGCGATGGGGTTTAATTTTGTCAGAGATTATTCGGGTTTCTTTGGGTATTATGGTGGCCTTTTTTACTTGGTCATGTGCATTTTCTTGTGACTATTCTCATTTAGTGAAATGTTGTAACAAATTAGAGTTGTGTTTGTTGAGTTCTATATATATATATATATATATATATATACATATATATATATACATATATATATATATATATACATATATATATATATAGAGAGAGAGAGAGAGAGTATAAAGTACCAGATTATTTTTAGTTCTGTACGTGATCTCCCCTGTGTGATACTCGGTTGAACTTGGTAAATATCTATATACTTTTTAAGCCTCGTGAAATATTCATGAATGTACTCAAATTTCTATGAAATGATATCCCATGAAAAAAAAACTGAATCCCTTTCAGTGAAGAAATCCATAGTTCCAAATTGTGGATAGGAAATATTTTCATCAGTAAAATTGTTAGCTATGAATAATGAAAAAAAAGTGTCTATTGTTCGAAACAGATACAAAAATCACACCGTGCCTTATATAAATGGATTCAAAAAACGTAAGCTGATATTTGTTCGTCAACAGTGGGAGATTTAAAGATGACAAAAATCACTAACAACAATTAGTAAGATTAGCTTGCCAATCATTAATACACTACGTGCTTCACGGTTCATTCATATATATATATATATACATATATATATATACTCGCTAACATTTGTGAAAAAGAATTCACGGATAAATATGGATTTCTATTTGATATTTCCT
The DNA here is from genome assembly GCA_963457665.1 of Thysanoteuthis rhombus. Taxonomy (NCBI): domain Eukaryota; kingdom Metazoa; phylum Mollusca; class Cephalopoda; order Oegopsida; family Thysanoteuthidae; genus Thysanoteuthis; species Thysanoteuthis major. The sequence goes on along the minus strand of OY735212.1, from coordinate 2,725,059 downwards.
CAGGAAAGTTACTGAATTCACTCACGTGGAAGAGTCCCCGGTTTCAAATAGTAGGTAGCTGTATTTTTATCAGTAAAAATGTTAATTTCGTGGAAAAGTCTGGTGGTACAGAGAGAGAACCAGCTTTAGAACAAAAGAAAATCACACGGCATATTAAGTAAGTAGATTCGAAGCTTACGATATACTAAGATAGACTTACAAAGATGGATAGATACATAGATAGATAGATAGATAGATAGATAGATAACCGCACCTAGTCATGGGGTAGCAATTAGCACAGTAGTCTCTCAAACCATTATTAGTTAAATAAATTTGATCTTCTTGCCCAATATCGACTGTCATCGTACTAATCCAAGAGACTACTGGGAAATATATATATTCAGAGGTTTCTTTAACTAAAAGGATATACATATATATATATATATATATATATATATATATATATATATATATATATATATATATATGGTTTATGTGTCTTTAAGATCTGTTTCTAAAGTCTAAAGTGAATGAGATTTTCCCAGCTTTTACAACTGTAGACAATGACGTCAGCAAAGTATGAAACCCACTCAAAAATCATTACATGACTGAACAAGATAGACGTGTAGTCGGAGTGATCTGCTGAAACTATGTCTTTCATCTGTATAGATATCTGATGGAACAAATGCGTCTCATCATGATATCGGTTCTTTAAAATATTGCAAACTTTCTATTTGATTAAAGAATTAATTTGAAAAAATGAACATGTTTTTGGCTCTGTCTTACCCTTTTGAGAATTCAGATAGTAAGCTTGTTACTTGGTTAGTTTCAAACTGAGTAATGTATATATATATATATATATAGAGAGAGAGATATGGAGAGGGAGAGAGAGAAGGGGGAGGAGAGAGAATGATCAATAACTCGTTTGCTAGATAGATGGATGTTATAGATTCTAAATAGCTAGCTGGGTAGATAGCTAGATGGATAGCAAGAGATAGATATATAGATAGATATGAATATGAATAGATTTAGATAGGTAGATTGATATGAACAGAGTGAGATAGATGGATAGATGAATGAATAGATAGATAGATAGATAGATAGATAGATAGATAGATAGATAGTTATGAACAGACTGAGATAGATTGATAAATAGATGATAACATTGATACATAGCTAAATAGCTAGCAGGATAGATTGATATGTACAGACTAAGATAGATGGATAGATATGAACGGGCTGAGATAGATAGTTAGATAGATAGATAGATAGATAGATAGATAGATAGATAAATAGATAGATAGATAGATAGATAGATTAATAGATATGAACAGACTGAGATAGATAGCTAGATAGCTAAATGGACAGCAAGCGTTATAAACAGATAGATAAATTTGCAAGCTGTTAATCATCTAAGCATCCTTACATCTCCGTAAAACTCGGTAAAATATGTCAACATATTCACCATTAAATTATCTGTAGCCTGATCGATTTTTCAGTGCATTTCTGCACAACCGAAGAAAATCAATGGATTTTGTTTTAGCTTCATTTTTTGTTCTACATAGATAAAAGAAAAAAAACGAAAATCATTCCTCAGAGGAATTTCACTTCCGCCTCTTCAAATTGAGCCTTTCACAGCGTTGATTTACACTAATGAAGGACGTCTACGAACGGTTATTGAAGAATTAGGAAAAACTGTATATACTCGTGTAATATTCGACCCTTCTTTTGCCCGACAAATAATGGTTAGGTTTATGATATACTCTGTGTAATGGTTGAGTTTGATTTTCAAAGTTACCCACGATAGTTTCAGCAAATGCAATTTGAATTTTTGTTATACTATCTAATTTTCCGCATAGCGTTGAAGAAAACTATCTGATTGTTTATGCTTAGCTTGATGTTTTCTAAATGCACGCCATGTTTTTCCTTCTTTACCATCATCATTACCAATTTTTCAACACGTGTAGTTGGATACAGACCTTCCCTGAGATTCGCTACATCTCTCAATCATGGGCGTCGCGTCGGCAATATTCCCGGAATCTGTCCAAGTCATCACGCCATTTTATTTTCTGCTGGTCACTAAATCACATATGATCAATTGGGATTCATGGTGTGAGTCGTAATGTCCTGCAGTTGTTTGACGTTCTTGAAATTGACCAGCCAGTTCGAATTATATTTGATTACTGTTTTTCTCTGATATATTATTCTATCCATGTAATCTCTCCATGTGATGATGAACATGATTCTCCCTTGTGTGCATTGCATGGTTCTCTTCATATAACCACGCAAAACTGAAGGGCGCCACCATGCCCGATAATAGTCAAACTTTTTTTATTAATCGTACATAAAAAAAAAAAAGATAAGGATTTGATAAAATAATCTATAATCTAATGGGATACAGTATTTGAAATAATATTTGTAATGATGCTATCTCTGTTTTATACGAAACTGGACTATTTGTTGACTTAAGTAGGCGTTTTACTGTTTCAAAAGTATATTTCATGATTCAAACCTACCTAAGGCACACGCAAGCAATTAAACTAACTGAACAAAATGGTATATACTAAGAGGGAATTAGTTTGTCTCGGTTGACCAAGCTTTTTTATCTTTTATTTTTTCATGGTTGGTATCTTATATGTACGTGAAAATTCCTTCCGTAGCACTGATTGGTTGATATGTCATGGTGATGTCAAGTTCACAAACGATTCAATCGTGATTGATCTGGGAATGAATTCTGACGACCCGTCCGTACTTGCAGACTTCGGGACCATTTTTCGTACCCCTCCCAGGTTGCCATCAGTCAATCAGCAGCAGCAGTAATGGCAATCTAGCAGTAGCCTTTCAAAGTCTGTCGTTGAACACGGATAGGTGAAGCGCCACGTGTCTTCAGCGACAACCTCCAATGGAGTATGGTGACCGCTGACAAAGTACCAGTTTCTACTGCATGTATCTGCTTAGTGATCCTTGCAAGTCCCAAGTTTTGCCCCTGCACGTTTTTTTGACCACCCCTTTGACAAGATCCAAGTCAACCGAAGGGATAAATACCTCTTCTGTTATCACACAGCTTAGAGTGTACTCCATTAGCTGCTGACTGACTGGGACATTTTTCCATGTAAAGAGTTTTGATCAGTGGAGCATGTAGCAAAATTTGCATATTATATGGGTCCCTCAACTTCAATGACCCTTCCCTAAATGCATCATCATCATCATCATCATCATCATCACCATCGTTGTAATCTTTTAACATCGGTCGTGGGACATAAACCTTCCCCAGGATTCGCCACACCTCTCTATCGTGGGTGTTGTAGACCCAATACTTTCCAAATTTGTCCCGTTCGTCTCTCCATCTTGAATTCTGCCGGCCTCGTTTACGCATGTGATTTCTTGGGATCTATGATGTGCATCTTGATGTCCATCGGTTGTCTGACATAATCGCTACATGACGGGCCTATTACCATTTGAGTTCCCTAATGGATTCTATAGCTCAGACTCCTGTCTTTCCTGTAATATACTGTGCTGTCCTGTAATCTCTTCTTGTAATGTTGAGCATGATTCTCCCTTCTTCACGTTGCATGGTTCTGAATTTGAGAATCAGTTTCCTATTTCTGCTTCATAGGTGACTATCGGGGGTGGGAGGTGCATTGGTTGTACACATCTCTTTTCTGATTTAATGGGATTTTATTGTTCTCGGCGGTCAAACTTAGTCTATCGGAAATTCATCAACCTCCAGTGATTTTTCGCTTAATTTCCACTTCTTTCAAGGATTTCATGGAGATTCGTTGTCTCGGGTATATGTGATGGTCTACAGTGAACTGTCTCAAGAAGAGTTTAGACTTAAATTGTGTTATACAACTTTCTATTTTCATAGACAGTCATATTTAGTAGCAGAATTTTCATCTGAATGTTTTACTGTATTATATTCAGTCTATGCAATAATTGAAAAGAGGTTGAATCCAATCTAAGATCTACGGTAAGCTCGAATCTTTTATCTATCACATTATTTTTGATACAATATATTGTTATGATTGTTGTCAAACACCAAGGGTTGACTTCTTTTATCGTCAATCTGTCAGAATTTAATGAAGACTGTACATTCATCTATGATTTTTTAGCTATTCGTCCGCCTTAGATTATTAAGTTTTCCTCAGTGTGTATATGGCTCAGAGGTCTAGAACATTCTGCTACACACCAGTAGATCTTGGTATCTAATCCAACCTTGTGCAGCATATTCTTCTCTTGCTATCGAGGTCAGTGGCATATTAACGATTGGGTCAATTAAGCCTTCCCTTTCTTCTTTGTTTTCGAAATTAATGGCAGATTAACCATTATGTTGGGTTGGGTTTCCTTCTATCACTTTCCCACGATTGAGTTTTGACTTTGTTTTCGAGTTTTATTTATAAGGTCTAGTGGCTAAAGTCCGTACTATATTTGGTTTATGCTAACTGTTCACATTTCCTGAAATTCTCCTATTTACATAGAAAGCCGTATGCTTATATTTTCCTCGTGATGTACGTTTGCTGGTGGGCGTTCGCAGGTGTATATATGTATGATTCTAACTGCTTTAAATTAAGAACGGGAAAAATTACATGTTAGGATCAGAATTAGAGAGGTTAACGGTGTTTGTAAGGAAATAAGTCACCCAAGGAAAGAGTGATTAATTAAGTTAAACAGCGTTCATAACAAAGAAAGAAAGCTGCTATATTGATTAGGGGTCGGATATAAAAGAGAAAGGAAGAGTTGGTAAAGATTGAAGGATACGATATCGAGAGTAGGCAAAGAAAAAGTAATTTCTTCCCTCTTTTACGTCACACAACGTCATATTATTTTATATACATCAATTCATTGAAAAAATTATCGAAAATAAAAAAAATAGAAAGAAAGCAAACTCACAGTGTTTACACTCTACGCACGCACACACGCACACACGCACACACACACATATATGTACATCAATTTTTTGTATAACGGACGATATTTTTAGTTTGATTTTTGATGCCATGATCATCCATTTTAATTTAATTCAAGTGGAAAGAAATATTTGTATTATGGAAACAAATGTTAAAAAATGTCAAATGCTGTCAAAAGTGTGTACACAACATCACAGTTTTTGGTTCGAGTCTGTTTTTTTTATTGTTTACATAATAGAGGATAAGGCTACGAGTGAAAGAGTTATTAAACTGATTTATTAATGATAGGCAAATTCAATGTGAATGATGATATGATCCAGTATTAATTGAAGCTTTTGAGCCCTTAAAAGCAAGGGTGTCTACTTGAGAAGTCAGACTAATTTTCAAGTACGATTTTGAATAAGGACGTAATATTGCTCAATCTGCTGATAACAGCCTTTAACCCCAAACTGTTTCTAAGTAATAAAAGAGGAGGAAGAAAAAAAAAGGAAAGGAGACCGAGGGACAATTACAGAGAGATGCTTGCATCTCCCTCGCTTCCGTATCCCACACAGAACAGAAAGAATCCATTTGCTTTCACCAACTGCAAACATTTTGAGATATTTTCGTAAACACTGACACCGTTATTTTAATCATGTTTTGAAACAAAAGAATGGAAGACTAATGATTTTACAGACGGACAGCCAACTCGATTTCATAGATGACGATATGTCTTTATTTGCAAAGCAAGATGTGAGTTGAAATTTCTAATTTTTTATCTGAATATTGAAGTAAGATTTATTCGTAGTTTCGACTGTAATTTGATACATAAAACCAGACATTCTTACTATGTTGCTTGTAAATACGATTGTTTGGCCTCAGGCCAGAAGGAATCTTTATCATTGCATTCCCCTCCGTGCCCGTGAGTGTATGTGTGCGTTGTTTGTGTTTGTGTTTGTGTATATAAGTGTGCACCCGTGTCTATGTGTCGTATATATCAGTGTGTATGCTTGGATGCGTGACCATGTGTATCACGTATACGAAAAAAGAAAAAAAATACGCTCACGTCGTCACACACAAGTACACACACACATACATACGCTGACACACAAGCCATACGTGGTCACACATGCACTCATATACACTTATGTACACAAACACATAGACACATGAACACACTTATACGCACAACCACACAAATTTTATTAGGCTGAAATTTCTCTTGGTCATTGCCAGATTCTCTTTATTGAGGATTGACTCTATTAAAGTTACATCAAACCATTGTATTAATTCTAAGACTCATTGTTCTCGGCAATTCATGACCAGAGCCAGATTAACTGAGTCGCCAAACTAGCGTATACTACGGACCCGGCAGGCCCCTCGCTGAAAAGTTGCAAGTTATCAATTTCGATTCACTGACTCTGCCCCAACTGTATCAATGCAGTACTAAACTACCCTCAAATTTTACGAACAATTGGATGTTTGAGTTTAGCGATTATCAGCCACTTTCAAACCAGCTGTTATTTCAAGACGTACAGAGGTATTTAAAACTGAAGTCGTAGCTGCTGCATAAAGATCAAGACAAAAGAGCAATGCATTTAATAAAATGTGAGGCTCTTCTGACCATATAGCAAATATGAAATATGGAAAAAATTAATTACTTTGCCAGTGAAAAGAATGTTTGATCATTTCGGTGTATTTTTCTTGATTTGAGACGCCTCTATAACATATGCTACACTAGATTAATCTGGTCCTGTTCCTCGTGCTGTCTATGCGAGAGTGCAGATGCTTTCCTGTGTGTCTTTGTGTCTACAGACGATTTTTACTTGAAAAAAAAAAGTTATTATACGCTTAATAATGACTTGTGTTTAGCTGTAAATTGTCATTCACATCATATAATCACTGCCTTCTTTCTTTCTTTTTCTCCGCTTTCTTTCCTTACTCTCTCTCTCTCTCTCTTTCTCTCTCTCTCTCATACACCTTTTCTTTGCCCTCATCACCATCTTCTTCTTCTTATATTCCTTCCAACTCTCTCTTTTTACATTTTCATTTTCCTTCCTTTTTGTCCTTTTTTCAAATTTTTGTCGGAGATTCCATCTTTCATTCTCCTCGACTCCTTCCACCCGTTATCACAAAAACTTGCTCATTCTTTTTCTTTTTCTTTTCAGCCTTTCCTCTTCCATTGATATTTTTCCCACGATTGATTCGCCCCTCTTCCCTTTCTTCATTTTCTTCATTTTCGTCTCCTTCCTCGTTTTCTTCCTCATCTATCTCACACCGGTGTTTGCAAAAGAAGAAATCCGGTGATATTGATGAAGAGAGTATATTAAAATAATCTTTCCTTCTTTCTTTTTCTTTCTCTTTCTCTCCGGCTTCCACGGTTCAAGACCTATGGTCCAAGAGACTGGTCAGATTAAAGGTTTGGTCAGACACATGTCATCTGACCATAGGCTATGGGTTAAGGATCAGGAGTGAGGCTGAGGGGAGGAATGGACCCTAAAAGCTTTATGAATAAAAGTTCACCTACCGCATTACAATTATCATAATACAATGAATCTCAGTAAGCGTTGGAGGGGCCCTTCAAGGAAACAAGAATCCCAACCACCTGAGTCCCTGGCCTTTGAAAGGTTTACCCACTCAACAAGTTTACAGGCCCCACCTTGATATTGAGTATCATCATAAAGCCTCCTTCATACTATTCCCCCTCCTCCAACTACCCCCACCATTGTGATTGGATTAAACTGAAGCACATCTTGTCTTCTCAAAAGTTGTAGCCACAATGGCCAAAATCTTTCTCATTCACTAAAGGGGAACGAAATGCGATTCAAACTCCGTTGAAGTCATTCATTCTTCCTTTCTTAAACTTGAGATATCGGTGACTTAAGGGGAACATTTTGTACTATTCAACCCCTCAGCACCAAATAATACTCTCTTTCTGTCACTTATACTTATACACATATCATTTTATAACACATATTCCCATGGCATTGTGGTGGTAAATGTCTATAACTGACAACAACAAAAGATACTCAAACTATTCTCGTGGGTTCCATGAATTTTATACATAAATAAATTTAAGTGCATGTGTGTATAAACATATATATAGAGAGACAAATGCAATGTGTGTGTGTGTGTGTGTGTGTGTGTGTGTGTTACATACGGGGACCATCCAGGGGGTGTCCAGCCATTGACATAACTTGGCAGCAAATCAGAGGGTGACTTACTGCACACGTGGGAACAGAGACTTTCCCATCGGGTTGCTCAGTCAGCAGTAAGACGCCATCGATTTAGACTGGACCGTTTAAGACGGTTGCATTCAAAATGCACGAGCTTGCCCATTGTTCACGTCTGCTGCAGGATATTTGGGAAAAATATCGCATCATCCTGGCCTGCCAGCCTCACCCTACATTCCGTAGGTTTTATATTGCAAATCAGAGGAAGAAAGGGATTTTCCGTGACTGGGAAGCAATGCAGATCTTGACAGAATATTTGATAATAGCTTAGTCGCTTTGACTCTCAAATCACACGCCTAAAAACAATAAAAAGGCACACCCTAAAACGAAGACAAACTAGGGTAGTGTCTGTTTCATCGATGCCTATTTGGGTGAGGTCAGACTCCATGTTTTGTGAAGCAGTCCGCCATAAAAGATATGGGAAAGAAAACTACGGCTCCGAATTATTTCGGTTGTGCCAATTTAGATATTTTAAATCAAAATTTAGATGATTGAATGAATGGAAGTCAAGGTAGATAATTCGTACAAACTATGGAGAAAGATCTGTAATATTCAATTTTCTATTCATATTTATATTTTCTCGTGAACCGCTGACTCAAAAGTGACCAGACTTGACACTGCTCTACCTTCTGTGCCGACTAGAATATCCAGTTAAGGAAAACCTCATGCAAAGCTCAGTTGCTGTACAAGCCGAAACCTAGAGCTCTTCAATTGTAGATAGATTACTGCTGTTTGATAGCAGTAAATCCTCGCTATAACGAACTAATTGAGGGGAGGGGATTAGAGCTGAAAGTTCGTTATACCCGATGGTTGCTTTTTTTGGTGAATTAAAATGAATTAGTGTCATAAAAAGATCAAACTTTTTCGCAGCGTGAAATATGAATTCGGTACGCTTGAAATGGAAATGCTGACATAGAATTACCATGGTTTTTTGGTGACGACAATAAATGAGATCCATAACAACCTTAATTATCGCCAATGGAAATCAAATTAAAATTCACGAGGAAAATAAAATACAATCGTAATGATATTTAAAACAGAAAGTTAATGCTTTTCATTGACAAGAACAGATCCTACACTTTCTAATATACTCGCTTACCGACAAGAGCAAGATATGACACAAGGTCATTTTTAAAGTAGGGTTCCAGTTATTGGAAAGCAGCACAAAATGATCCAATACCCGCAATTAGTGTTGCTAAGGTGTCAGGGCAATCCAAACCCATCCCTTTCGGTGCCATAAAAAGGTGTTGCCCCGGGATGCAGTGCTCCTCCAAGACTGGTCTGAGTTATTTTTGAGGCCACATGAAGAATCTTTAGCCTCTTGTGTTTAACAATGTTGGATCTCAGTAAGCCATCATCGGCCACTAAGAAGAACTTGAAAAAAAATTTGCTATACTAGTTATAACAATATAAGCTTGGTCCCAGAAATCAGGGCAAACCCTGGGCCTTGATTTCATAGGGCAGTACCATACCTGATGGGGCAAAACCCCATTGGCCGTGGCACCACATCCACTCCGTTTAGTCTTAAATGATCTACACCCCAGACACCAGAGTTCTGCGCAAATGTATCAAAGTATGTAATGCGAACAGATACGGCACTTTGATCTCAATGTAAAGACTGCAAAAGTCTACAACACGTAACTGTGATAATGCCAAGTCGGTTATAATCCGCTTGTTTTCCATTGTTATTAAACTCCTTTCAATAAATCCACAATCAGTTCGGATGGATCCACGTTTCTGTTCAAGCCGAAATTCAGTATAACGAGGTTCGTTATAGTGAAGTTTTGCTGCAGAGAATGTCCAGTAGGAAAACTACCATAACACTTTGAATAACATTGTGAATTATTTGTATGGATGAAGTTGTTAGCATTGTCATTGGAAATAACGTTGCCAAAGTGAATAATTCATTTTAGATTAAAACAATGTCAACGTGAATCCCTACTTAATCCTATTTAAAATCATTTTTATCATTATTACAATCACCATTAGAGTTTGAAACCCTCTGATATACTTCTTGAAAGTTACTGATGACGGTTTGAAGAACTACAGTAGGGACTTCAAACAATTACTTAATTTTTCTGACCACGCAAAAAACATCACTCGCAGACAAGAAAACAAGATTGAAAAGTTAAATCGACAAAAACTATCCGTCGTCTTTTATTTATCAGGTTACATAAAGACCAGGAACCCTTCCAGCTCCAAAAAGAAGTGAGACAGTGTGATACTAGCTCATCCAAAGTCTTCACAGCTTGCCTCGAGATGATTTTCTGAAACCTTGACTCGGAGAATAGAGGAATCAAAATAGACGGTGATTATCAGAGCAACCTCAGCAACATTTTGCAGATAACCTACACGACCCCCAACTAATGCAAGATAAACTGAACAAAGAAAGCAAAAATTGTCAGCCTACGCATGAACTTCAGTAAGACAAAAATCATGTGCAACAATCACATCAAGAATAAGAACATAACTGTCAAAATTGAAGGTGCACAAATGGGGAAAGTAGATCAGTACATCTACCTAGGACAACAAAGCTCTATGTGACCTACGAAATAAGAAGAAATCAAGCAAAGAATCAGTCTAGAATGGCAAGCCTTCGGCAGAGCAAGCTCAACCTTCAAAAACAACATGATCTCAATAAATACCAAAAGAGTATTCAACCAATGCATCCTCCCGATAGTCACTTATGGAGCTGAAATATGGAACTTAACCAAGAGACAGACCTAGAAACCGAGAAGCGTGCAGCGTGCGCATGAGAGAATCATGCTCAAGCTCACATGAAGTGATCACAAGAGAGAACAGTGTATCAGGATGAAAATGGAAGTCCGAGACAACTTAAATGGTGATCGGCACGTCATATTGCGAGAGTGGTAGAAAACTGGTGGAGATCATGACTCACAAAATGGATTCCCAGAAATCACATGTGAAATCGAGGCCAACAGAATACAAGATGAAGATTTGAACGAGACAATTCGGAAAATACTGATGATAAAAAAATGAGGCAGATTTGAGGGAAGGTCTATGTCCAAGGACGGACGTTAAATGACTGATGATGATTATGATGATGATGGTGATGGTGGTTCTTTCCATCTGGGAAGATAATCTTAGTAGTTTGATGACTTTGACTAACTGAGCATTGGCGCTTTACATGGAGAATGTGCCCGAGTTGTTTCTCTCAACCAGAGAGAAGAAGCTTTTGATACGTTTGGAGATTATCATGACTGTAGGGAATGGCACCTGGTATTCCCATACGGTTACCCGTCTGGGTACTGGCCAAGATCAATTTCGGTGACCATACAACAACTGGTGTATCCCACGCTATTCGACCATAATCATTGATGAATCTATTCAAATATAAATTTTGGCACTTCACTGTAGGCTGATGGCGCATGAGTTAGTCTAGCAGATCTTTGCTACTGTGTGGTGAGTTCAATCTGCACAGACAAACTCACAGATTGAGCAGTTTTATTGGAGAATAATTCTTAATGGACTATAGGAGGGTTATTTAGTCTAGCTGGCCATTATTGTGTTATGAATTTGATCCTCACAGTGTATTCCACATTTATGACCATATGCCAGAATAAGTTCAATAAGTACCCTATTTCAACATGTAGAATCCGCTTCCATAGATAATTATCCACCTTGCTAGAGCTTCAGTTCTGAATAAAAATGTATCATTCTCTGTTCACAATTACGTATACAAAGTATATCATTTGTCCTAAATCGCTTAATAGAATAAACAATCAGTGAGAGTGGGGCTGCAGCAGGAATCGAACCTGCAACCGATAGGTAGCTGTTTCAACGTAACGTCGTTCATTGCCATTGAGTTAAACAGACACTGGTAATGCAAAAGACCAAAAAACTGCTTTAAGTTCTCATTTTATTCATTCACAGTCCATACCTGCTCTATCTGTTTCTCAATACAGACGATTTTATGGATATATAACCCGATAGTTATAATAATAAATGCGTTATATTACTTTGAAGTGACTTCACGTTATAGCATAGCGAATGTATAATTTGGACAGCGTAAATAGAATAAACAATTAACGAATAAAAGAAAATGAAACTGCTGCGGGAATCGAACATGTTACTTGGGTCTTTAAGCTAGACATTTTCGGGAAAAATGTGGATCATAGTGGAATATGGCATTTAACTACCAATATTCAGTTTGTTTGAGAACTAAACAGTCCGCCAAGAGCTTTTAATTCTCATGACTACAGACGCCTTGAACACAAAGTAATGATCATGTCTCACACTTTACTACTGAGACATCGTCATTTTTGCTGACCAAACGAATGGAATTAACTGAAATTTCCCCAGTAATGAACCCATTGTTCAGGGAATGATAACGAACACGCAATGATTATCATCGCTTCTTCCGTCCGTTCTTTCCAGCCTTCAAATGTGTCAGAAGACACGGTGGTCAAGAAATGTAAATCAAATAATTCAATCCACCACAGTTGTTCTCGTGACACGCAATCAGTGTCGGATTAAGCTAGTGCAGGGACCTGTAGCATATGTTATACAGAGGCCCTAAACAAAGAAAACACATGTGCATATTTAAACACAACCATGTTTTACTTGCAAGGTAATCACATTTTTAGTCTGCTACACATCTATATAATACGACGAATACATCTGACATTGCAGTACTGCATTGTTCTAATTTTGATCTTTGAGCTACGGCAATGACTTCAGTTTCAAATTCCTTTGTATCTATGTGTCATATATGTATCTCGTAAATATCACACTCATAACGTGAAACACCCAGCTGTTCATAAAAATTGAAGACAGACTAGTACTATTGAAAAATAGAAAAGTGCAAAACCGCTGAATCGGAATTGATATCTTGTGAACATTCAGGGTCGACTTCCCCCCTAGAAACTCAAGCAGAGAATCACTCTAGAATATCAAGAGTTCACCAGAGCAAGTTCAACCTTCACAAAAAGAAGATGATCCTAAAAAGGAGGGTATACAACCAATGCATCCTCCCGATAATCACTTATGGAGCTGAAACATGGAACCTAACCAAGGGACTGACCTGCAGACACAGAAGCATGCAACGTGTGCATGAAAGGATCATGCCCAACTTCATATTGAGAGATCACAAGACAGAACAGTATATTCGGGAGAAAACAGGAGTTCGTACATCATTGAATCCACAAGTAAACTCAAATGGCAATGGGCTGGCCATGTTGGATGAATGACAGACAACCAATTGATATCACAACTCACAACACAGATCCCAAGGGATCATATGTGCAACCGAGGCCAGCAGAATACAAGAAAGTCTATGTCCGAAGACGGACGTTGAAAGGATGATTAGGGGGCATTGAAATTGAGGGGCCCATAGAAAATGCAAATTTTAGCAACATGCTACATTGATAAAGGTGTGATAGAAATCTGATTATAGTTTTAAAAAATTGCTGGTTCTCACAGGATCGGGTTGCTAGTCCGATATTCGACGCTTAAGATAGACTGTCCCACTAAGTTAAAGATCTCCGACTGCCCTGCGATTCACCCTTAGTGTAGGTGCAAACATTATTCATGCCCTTCTCTAGGGCATCAGTTTGAAGTGAACTCAAGCTGTCCGAACCAGAGTTTGAACTAGAATCGCCGATTCCACTGGTTAACCATTTAGCCATCTGTATCTCCTCTAAAACCAATATACAGGATTGGAAAGAAATAATTCAACAACCGTAGCCACCAAAGATGGCGAAAGTTTGGACAAACGTAGCCACTTCAGTGGCGAAGCTTTTTATTTCATTGATCACCACCAACACAGCATGCTACCAAATGTCGGCGGCCATTTGTCGGTTCCAATTGAATAACTAACGAATCATTTGATATAAACTTGACTTAGCTTACTATAAAAAGCATCAAACTGTGTTTGAATCATTACTGTAATGAAGGACTACGAGACTAAATCGGACAGAATATATACAGGTATCTAATATTAAGGGAAAATTAGCCTACCCAAGTCAATGTTGCCTTATTAACCCTAAAGGTACGCTTCTAGGGTCTTCAAACACTGATCTCAGTACCTCTCACACTTTTCAAAACAGTTTTCAAAGTCTTCTTCGCCATCGTCTATTTCACCTCCATTTTATGCATGGTCTGAAATCTTTCAAAAATGTCATAAGTGGCATATAACAAAATCTGGACAGTTGAAATATGAGGGGAGGGGCCTAGCAGGCCTGGGTGATGCAATATTGTGCATAAAAAATGAAAAATCTGCACGAAATGAGCAGAATGTGAATGCGAGGGTGGAATAGTACTTATGCTCACTCAATATATATCTCACTGCCGAATGAGTAACTCCACAGGAGAGCATTCGTTCAAGCATGCGCATTAAGATCTTTTCTGATTGGCTGCCAAGTTTCATCAAGCTTGCACCAACTGTTCTGGAGATATTCAAAATAGCTGGATACTTACAGGGAAACCCCAATGGTGCATGAAAATTTCCTTCCTGTTGAAAATATGGACAAATAATTTGTTCAGAACTTTTTAGAAAAGTTGATGCATATTCCTTTGGCCTCATTAGTCTTGGTGAATTCTGTAGAGTTTGTTTCTTTTACTTTTGTAAAAATGTCAATATAGAAAGATAATTTCGGTTGTTTTAAGCCTATTAAACCAATACCTCCCAACTGGACACCGTAACTTAGGGGAACCCGGGCCAGGGTTATCTTCACTAATCTTGTCAAATACACACACAAATAAACTAACACTACATTGAAGGTTTTAAAGAGAAAAGCAACGGTTACAATTTTTTTTTTAATTTTTAAAAAGTTGATTTGTGTCTTTACACAGTTTATATTTCAAAAATGTCCTATTGTTCTGTAGTTAGATTATGCATGAATTAATTATTGAACAGCTTTAAAATTATTCTTTTGGACCGTTTAAATAATCATTTTGATTGCTTTTCATTCGATCGAAGGAGATAGAAAGTCTGTAGTGAACTGTATTCATGTCTCTAAGATTCTATACGCCTTCACTCTGAATCTGAGACGTCATACTCTCTAAAAATAGCATAATATACTTAAAGAAAAGTCTTTTATCCGAACTCATCACTTCTTTCTTTCTTTTTTTTTTTTCGTTTTAGGAATGTTAACTCCCAACTTCTAACATCATCGAGATCAAAGGACATTGGATTGAAAGGAACTGCTTGATCCATCCAAAGATCCACGAAACAGGTATCGACTGGAACAGCAACCATAAAAACAGTAATAACAACTAAATCATTGCTAAAAAAAGGCAAGAAAAAGTAATATTATTTCACAAAGAAAGAAATAATACATATGAATTTGTGCATACATATATGTATGAAATATCTTATGAAGTAATGTAAATTCAACCACCAAAATATATATATATAAGTATTCACTTTTTTGGACGAGCGATAAGAAAACTAACTTTATTGTCCCCGTTGCGTGAGGCACATGAGGCAATTAAGGCACCTCACCGCCTACGATTCTCAGCCAGTCTTGCAGTGTCGTGTCATTCCAGCTTCTATTAACCAGTCGGAGGTCCCTTTCTACTGTCTGTCGCCATATCATCTTGGGTCGTTCTCTCTTGCTTCTTCCTATTGGCGTCCATTTGATGGCATGATTTGCAGGCCCTGTTGTAGGGTACCCCAAGACATGGTAACAAAAAGTTAAAAGGAAAATATTCAGATCCTCCGTTCATCGAACTTGTCCTTCTAGTTCAGAAGAACCGTTCCCGGATTCTCAGACGTCTTCCTAATCTGGAACCAAAATGTTGATCCCTGTAAGAGAAGCAATTCGTCTTGACTGGTTTTTCAGCAAATCAAAATGGCGGAGAGAACCAATCTAAACTCTGGAACAGAACGGATTTTTTGTTTTGTTTTTTAATTCTGAAGGAAAGATGTAAAGCAGGAGATTACATACGTCCATATACATTTTTTGAAAAAAAGAGAAAATGAAAAATACGAATATGGGTAGAGATGTGAATTACAAAGTAGATGAATGAAGTAAAAAAAAAAAAAGTATATCAAAAATGCTAAAAGGCAATAAACTATTTTGAGAAAAATATATAACAGGAGACGAATGGAAAAGTGGAACTTTTCCCAAAATATTTCCTTTTTATTTTAAGAGTAAAGAATTATAGTTTTATTGTGATTTTTGCAGATAGTTGTAATACTCTGAGTAAATTAAGAGCAAAAAGGGTAAACATGTTTTTGTTTTGAATATATCCACGTTTTCTTCAAAAAAAATGAAAGTAAAATATACCAACCAAAGAAAATATAACATTGAACAAACAGACTTTTTCATGTAAAGTAACCAATAGAAAAAGATCAAGGAAAGAAATTATATGCTTTAAACATCTGTGATTATCGCCATTCATTGATTCCACATATTGAAATCTGTAAAAAAAGAAATCAACTTATATAAACACAAACACATGCAAGTATTAAAATTCTGAGGCCTCCAAACATTTACTAATTTGGCAAGTATATTGACACAAGAACAGTTGTGTAGTTCGTTTTTTCAAGTGAAAGAAGGCAGAACTGCCTGCTCGAGCAAGCGTAAAGAACCGGTGAGTGAATCAAGGCTCTAAAGCTGGATAGTGAATGAAAATCGTTTCCCCAGGAAATCGTTACCCCGTCCCAAAGAAAGTGAGAAAACGCCTCCCCCATGCACTGCCGCACCACTACACCATCACACAATCACCAAATCGATATCCAACTCAATTTTGCTCTTCCAAAATTAACTAGAGATCATTCAGATATTTTGAAGATCAACCATTAAAAGACGTATGAAATAAAATAAATAGAGATATACTGAGATATTTTCTTAGGGATATCTAAGTATAAACCTTGAAATAAACTTCATTCATTATCTTTTAGATCTGTCTTCAGGATTGGTAAGTTTTAACAGTCTTAGTATTTCAACTGATAGATAATAAATCTAAGCCGAGGGACATTTTCACAATCAAATTCTAACAGACATACCTTACACTTTCAGTGCTTCCTACCAAGATTTTGGTAGATAACATTTCTAGTACACAACTTTTAAATACGAAGATATTTGTTCCTATGGTAATTCTTCACTTTATATACTTCCCCAGTGTAGCAATATGTAACTATGTGTAACTATATAACCCAATTTCCCGTCTCATTGGTGGTTTCAAGGAACTAGGTAGCACAATTGAGAGCATAACACGGAAAATTGTTCACTATTGAAAGTGTTGATTTCATTGAGGCTATAAAATTTCCCTTCATCTACTCCTCCCACTGTGATTATAAAACTATATTCATCCATCTATATATCTTGCGTTTTATGAACAGTTATTCGTTCAATATATTTCAATGTGATGCTGTATAGAATTTGTAAATAAAAATAGATAACAAAAAGTTCAATAACTGTAGAGGAAAAGGGAGAGTTTGTTTAGTGCTCAGAAATCACTCTTGGGTTCCTGACATTGGAATTCTTTTGTGAATAGATTTTTTGGGGGAAAAAATCTCAAGATCAAAGGGGGTAACTCCAATCAGTAGGTTTTTTCCTTTGATTCATTATTCAATTTTTTTATATGATTTCAAGAGTTAAAAAGTTTCGTGAAAAAATAAATTTATATTTCAAGTCTTCCTTTTTTGATAATCATAGATTGGGCAAATTTTTTTTGAATTCTAATATTGTTTCAGTGAAATTGGAGCCTAGGGCTCTATGGACTAAACAGCCAGAAATAACATATTCGGTAATTATCCTTCAATTTTTTACAATTCACAAGTTCCTTCTTCATAACTGTAGATATTGAACGTTTTAAAAGCCTTGGGACATATATCCGGGCGTTTTCATGACTGCTGGGATATATATGTGTCTCGTAGTTCGCTTTTAGAAATCTACAGGAGTATTTTGATTTGGACATAAAGCACATTAATAGATTAATCTTGAAAGGGCCTATAAATTTATAATTCTAACTTTCAGTCAAACACCATTTGACATTTTAGAGTAAGGAGTTTGGGTGTACTTCGTATATGATTACAAATGAAATAATTTCGATGGATCTTTCTCCATAGGTATAGCCATAGCCGAGGAAGTTCGATCATAATTTATGATAAGTTTTTACGCCCATACCAATTAATAAAAAAAACACCTTTATATTTTCACTTAAATATGCATATATACATATACGTTGCAACATCATTGTAATCTTTTAAATGATTAATATACATCGTGGTAAATTCTTTGACACATGCTTCCTTGACCTGAAAAATTTTTTTTACAAATATTAAAACCATCACTAAATATAATATCTTATGAGTGAAAAATAAAGAAACAAAAGGAATATTTTCAGTAATTTTGAGCAATTTTCACCTTAATTGCCACCACTTAATTTCCGGTTATTTTTATCACAAATTTCTATTCGTGCTGTTATGTCTACGGTAGCGACTAAACAGCGCAGTCGGTAATAAAGAGTGAACTCCCGGTTAGAATCAAGCTCACAGCCCTCATTGCTTTTTATAGAGCTGCATGTGTTAGCTTTGAAACAGACATCGATCGACTCAATATATTCCTCCACTTTCAAATATTCCCTTGACAAACTGTACCGCTCATCTCAGTAAATATCAAACATTAACAAATTTTATCAGACATTGAAATCATCACTAAATATAATACTATAAAATTGAAAATATAAATAGCAGTAACAACAAAAAAAGGAAACAAAACATACACTTATTTAAGGAGCCGGTTTTCTTTGCTCAAAAAACCGACACCAACTCGAAATGTTCCTTTAACCTATAAGTATTCAAGTATTTGAAAGCCGTACTGGTCATCTTAGTCAATATCAGATACTAACAGAAACTGAATTATCCGTAAATATAAAACTATATAATCGAGAAAAAATAACAACAAAGAAACCAGCAAAAACACTCTTTTAAAGAGCTGGCTTCGTTGGCTTTAACAATAGACGGACCCCCAACTCAATATGTTCCTTTCACCTTCAAGTATCCACTTTACAAGTTGTACCGGTCATCTCAGCATTGAAGAGATAACTCGGGAACGTGACATTATCGAAGCCAGTCGCCAATTTGTTCAAAACATGGACAGGGCCCGGCTACAAGTGGCCGAAAAGGACGGCCATTATTTCACATTGAACAATACACGCCTGTTGGTCTTCCGGCGCCTCGAGGAAGAAGGACGTTGTAGCCGAGTTCGAGTGGACTGTGTACCTCTGAATGCCATACCACAGGGCATTAGGATGATGATGGTAGCCCCGACGTTCAAGTCAAATGCTACCTCAACAGACGCAGGTAAGTGATTACAATCTATATGGTTCGAGGATAATTGAACCCTCCGATAACTGCCCCAGGATAACTGACCTTTGACAATATTATATTAACTATAAAGATCAATTCAAAGTTTGTGGAAATTATGTAGTGAGCCACGTAAATAATCACGGCCATATGTACATTTACCAGGGGGCAGTTATCAGAAGTTGCCCAGAGAGGTTGGGTATTCAGGGGGAAGTTGTCCTATGGAGGTAATTATTCTGTAGACAGTTGTCTTGATATATATATATATATATATATATATATATATATATATATATATATATATACATATATATGGATCTGACCCCCAAAAATGTATACTTTTTTTTTAGCCATTAACATATTCATTGCAGAAAGGAGTAAGTGTAATATTTATCCCTTGCAAGATAAAAATCATCGATCTCATGACAAGATAATCTATAACAAAAAAAAGCCGTGACTAATGGATAAATATCAGCTGACATCAATCACAACAAAACAGATATTTTATTGATTTTTCTGTCAACACAACGTTTCAGCCGATCTATTCTTCAGCCCTTATGAAGTGTATAATTCAAGAAAAAAGAGAAAATTTGAATTACACCTGGAGTGGGTTGAAGAATGGATCAACCAGAAAAAAATCTTTTGACAATTTCAAAAAAAAAAAAAAAAAAGATGAGATTCGATTGCCCGATTTTAAGTTGGAATGAACATGATTCTTCAAAGCTATTGACAATGGATCATCACTTTTTTGTGATCATTATTGCTTTTACTTACCGAGATTTCATTCATGGTAACCACAATCTGTCAAATTTTTTTTCTTTGTTAACAACAGCTAGATTTGGTGTCATGGTCTGGGAGATTAGTTACAATTTCAAACCACCAAATAATTTTACTTCCCCTCTTTTTTAGAGCAATTTCTTCATAATTGTTCTCTTGCAACAGTATTAGTCATCGTCAAATCCACATCTTGCAATTGTTATTATTTGTAACTCATTATGTTTCCATACCACGAGTAACCTATGACTAGACATCTACTCTCAACTTGAGAGTCACTTACAGAAACGAATTTATGCCTATTCATGAATCTATCCAGATTTTCATAAATCTTTATAGTTATATGTCAGATGTTCTAAGTGGTGTGAAGGTTGATTCTTGCTGTTTGTTTACTTTTAGTCACACTAAGCAAGAACTCTCGGTAGTTTCCTTATCAAAGGTTTAGTATAAAGTGAGGAATTTGTGCTACAGAATCAAGATCAGTAAAAAAAAAAAACCCTGTCGAAGGTTAATATTCTCGGTATAAAGAATATAAACGGAATTTTTACCGGAAAATCAATATCTGAGAAATTTAGAATTCTGGCAAAAATTTACGAATAATCCGATATTATCTATATTAAAAGAAAAAAATATTCTAAATATCGAAAAAGAATAAATTTCTTTCATGATTTCTACCCCCACCTTTCATTCTATTGATGATTTATTTTATTTATATATGAATGTTCTCATTGATTTTTACACAAATAACATATAAATCTTTCCAGATATTAATTACTTCTACTCGAAAAAAAAATGTCTAGGAAATGCTCAAACGGAGTTTAATTGATGAAAAATCTTTTTTTCAAATAATAGTGCAAGAAAACTTTTCTCCAAATCAAAAGGCTACATTTTGATTATATGAATACAACTAAAAAGAATTGCCTAGAAGAAAATAAAACAGCATTTTACATAAATTTCCTGTTTTAATTCCCAAAGTAAGACATCCAGTTAAAGATTTCAGTAAAAGGTGAACGTTGTTGATGATTCAAAAGATTTATTTGTTAAATGTGTAAGAATCAATGATAATAGCAATGTATCTTCAAAATCTTCAAAATCATACGGAAAAAAAAAATTCTTTTTTTCTTTTGTGAATGGAATAAATTTTTTTTCCAAATATTTGCCCTTTGATTGAAAAGTATCGAAAATTTTATTGAAATCAAATGATATGCAAAATTTTGCCAGACTTTTTAAATTCCAAAGTGTCGACTTCCCGGTGAAATTACATCCAAATTATTCATATTAATAAGATTATGAACTTGGCAAGACGAAAACATGACTTATTGAAATTGTAGACTGAAAAAATGGTTGAAAGAGTTAAAATAACTAATGAGAATTCAAACAGTAATAAAAAGAACAATGAAAGAGCAAAAAAAAAACTAGCTTTCAGGAAGGTGCCTGTTCACTCTGGATTTGAAAAACGTAGCAATTACAATCGTTAGGAAATCATTCAGAAGAGTGTTTATTCCACGTGTTCTTAAACAGGAGCTATCTGCGTCGAACTCAACACAAAAAAAAAACAAACGCTAATGCTGCTTATGATTGCTTCGTATTTGGGGAGGGCATAAATGTACTAATTACTGATCCCTATGGCATTCAAAAGTATCTTGATGAAACGTTTCATCACTGGCATATAACAATTTTAGACGGGGATGAGATTACTCTAACAAAACACTCTCTAATAACAACCTTATTTTCTCAGGTACCAACGGTAAAGATTTTACTCGTACGTGGACAAAAACGTTTTGAAAAATGGAAGCATTAACTGCGACGGGAGCAATAAAGTTGCCCTGTTGTAACTTTGATAAAGGAACTTTCCACTTAAAGTTACCGACAAAAACAGAAATAGATCTGGCAATCACTTAATAGAAACCATAAAGTGACCAACTTCTTTTGGCAGTATGCCACGTTGGGGGTAATCAATTAGAATATTGGAATTAGGGTGGAAAATGATCTTTAAAAAAAAGCCTGAATTTTTTTTAAAAAGCTGGCACAAACTAAAAACCAATTTCAAAACATTGCACTTACATCGCAAGCTACTCCCCCTGCCCCGAAGAGAGTATCCTTGAGTGGGTTGGGGTGAAAAGAAAAAGTGTTTGCTGACATAAAAAGGTGTGAATATTTAAATTTTCAGCACTCAAGTTCCATTGATTTGGCTTTCGAAAGATATATTCATAAATACTTTGCAATTGGTGGGAATTTACATTCTTACCATCTGAGTCATAAAACTGAAATGACTGAAATTTCAGTCACTTGCAGTCAATGGGCCAATACATCTGAATGATGTGTCTCGTGGTGGGTTGGTTGAAATGGTTTTGTATTTCTCACAGGTGCTACCGATCAATATTTGAGCCCGGTCAGAAGCCAGGATCTCCAATGCTGTTACCCTAAGCTGAGAGGCCCTCCCCACTTGAGAGATTGCCGTTACTCAATCGCCCAAACACATTTCAACCTATTTGAACTTGCATCTGTCTAAGTTGAGATTTATAGAATACTTCTGTCACGTGATATTTGATACAAAACCTCAATCAATAAAGCTGTATTTTACAAGTGTCAAATTGGAAGGCGGAGCAAAAAAAAAAAAAAGAGACGAAAGAATGACATCAAGTTTTCCTCCCAAAACTTTCCGTAATGTTCCACCACAAATCTCTCTGGCTACAATCTTGGAAAGTTTCCAAGAATTTCGTTCTTGGACAAGGAAGACTCTAGACAAAAAGAAAATCGATTACGGTATTCACCTTTCCTTCTTTGCAACGTCGATTGGTCGGCACCATTCGTGGAGTTGCTACTGGCCAGATGACAAACTTGCATTGGCATTTTGTTTTTTTGTCATGGTAACATCTCTCAAGTAAGTAAGTAGTACTCTTACTCTGGTCACGGCTTCAGTTGTTCCTGCCTCGGTTCTACATATCACAGTATTATTTACTCTTTGCAATGAGGGAATTAGACTTACTAGTGAAAAGAACTAAAAGTGGCA
>OY735212.1:2684396-2699396 GCA_963457665.1 Thysanoteuthis rhombus | reverse complement strand
CAGTATTGAGTAAACAATACGGAAAATCATACTTACATGTTCCGCTATCCGGCAATAATTTTAAATGAAAAAACATTGAAAAGTTTTTTTGTTTTGTTATTTTCATGTTAACAATATAACATAATATCACACCACGAAAGTAAAAACACAAAGCGTTTTAGATTACGAAGAAACTGCAAAGATAACAACCACACCTGCGGTCAGATCATATCACTGCTTCTTTTACCCTTTTCAAACATTAGAGCTGATTAGTCAGCACATGAAAATTTTGCAGGCACCTTCTTATAATGCATGTACTACTCAACATTTAATAGTAGGTTTTATTTAGTAAGTTTAGTAATCCATCAGGTCTTATGCGTACAGTACATCACCGAGTTATGTTGTTTTTTAATTTATACCTAAATTTTGTTTTTAAAAAAATAATTTCCGAAGAACAAATACAGACACACACACCACAAATTCGGAAGGACGACTGTATTGTATTTTTTCATTTTTCACGATGGAATTTGTTTAACATTTTAATTCGTTTTTGCTATTTTCCTTCAAATTTTTTTTGGTGTTTACTTTGGTTAAAATTGGTTCCATCAGAGAGAGCCAAAAAAGGGATAAACAATTTTCCCCGAATAAACTCTTGCTGTTTTCATTCAGAGCTCTGTTACCTTTAGAAAAGAGTCATTTTGGGAAACAAAATGTTTACATAAGGGTTGCAATGAGGATTCTGTTGAAGATTTAGTTATAACGATGAGCTGGGACCTTACTTCCCGTCCGTGATGTGGCCATTCGAAATCGGTTTTCAATACCACAAAACTATATACATGATTTAAAATGAACCTATCCCTAAACAATTACAAATAATTCGGCTTGACAATAGGTGCAGCAACGTACTTTGAAGCCGTACTTTCGAACAACAAAAGGTTGTGCGACGGACGATAACTGGGAGGATATGTATATAGACCCGACCCCCATCATATCTACTTTTTTTTTCCGAATCTGATACTTTCGCAAACATAACGAATGTCTTATTGCTTGAAAGCACCAACTATTTAATTCGGAAATTCTTTATTCGCTTTCAGGATTTCTCTTGTTTAGCAATCCCTTGCACCTTTTGTAAGTTTTAGAAATGTCTATGAATTATCATTTGATTTCATATATGATTTTTACTCGTATATTCAAATGTCGTACGACCAACTTCCCGTATTTTTGCTTAGATTTGAGTACACAATCTTCCATGTTTTGTACCAACAATTACAGAACTTCTTTATTTCTGTAGAGCACTCTGGTGGATGAGGAATATATGCATGAGTAAATATATCGCTTAAATTCAACCTTACTGACCGTCTAGTTCTGCATGGGGTAGAGATAAGATACCAGCCTACAAGTCTGAAGCGAAGGTTTCGATCCCACCTCGTGGTACTGGATAGGATAATGGATAGTCTATAGCCACACTGAGGAGTTGTAATATGAAACAGCTGTCTGTGAATGACACAATGATATATATATATATATATATATATATATATATATATATATATATATATATATATATATATATATACGGGCCATGATGAAATATCTTATATGAATATTATCAAGCGACAAAAATTGAGATGGGCTTGACACTCAGCAAGAAAGTCAGATAAAAGACCGGGCAAAGGGTTCACTGATTGATACCCATGGGACAATAAACGCAGTTGGAAAATGCATAAGATGAAGTGTGGAGATGAAAAAGGTTGTCAGTTTGACATGGCAGACGAGAGCAAAATCATCGCTGCCATCGAAGGAGATGTCCTGCAATTGGCTTATAATGGCCGCTGTTGTTGCTGCTGATAATGTATCTACTAAGCCTATCGTAGTCCGTGACAGGGCCACAATATGCTTATTTGATTTTATACAATTCTGCATCAAAGCTGGAGTTACTCCAGAGGGAGACTTGTCGAAGAGCAAATGTTATTTGAATCACGCCTCGGTTGGTTTAATGATATGTTTCTCTTGAAATACTCTTGATGAAATCTTTCAACTGGACGTTCAAACCGACAGAATATGGAAGATCAAAGGCGTAGAAATCCTCTCTTAAACCTGAAGAAAAGGTTGGTGTCTTGCATCAGAAGGAGTAAGAATCGATTTCTCCTCCCAGAACGTCCCATGCGCAAAGGAGATCACAAGGAAATGACAGTGAAGGATACTTGAGGTGTTTCACTGCACTAAGGAGGGAAAACCATCTCGCTATGGCTGCTGGGCTATGAAAACAAAGGACATGGATCAAACAGAGGAAAATGTCAAGAAAGATAATGTGACATTTAACCTTAAAGAGATAGAGTCAAAAAGGAATAGATTTCCCATCTGTTCTTCTCATTTATACACCAGTTTGAGTGACGCCGGTTTTGATTTTTCCTGAATTTGTTCTCCTCTTTGCAAATTCAGGTAGTATCTTACTGAGTTTATCAGTAATTTATCCTATATAATAACACAAGTAATTAATGTTATATTTATTAGTAAAAGCACATTAACATACTTCTACTATTAATTTATTTTTTGTTTACAGCATTAGCCGTAGTTGTCAATGCTTTTTGAAAACGCTGTCAAGCCCCCAATGGATAAGAGTCCCAAATAGCTATATAAATAGCACTTTACCTATTGCATTTCCACTCACAAATCTCACTGAGACTTTCATCCCCATCCAGACCCTCAAATATTCAGCTACACCTTCAGACAAATAATTTTGGCGACATTCTTTTTTTTAATGTTTTTAATATCTCATTTCAGTTCAGGATAATGTAAATATATATAATTCCATCTTGGTTTGTGCAGATATTTTCATTTCAAGTTATGTTAGTGTAAATATTTCTTTATTTTTATTCATGTTTGGGTATATACTTTTATTTTGATTTACGTTAGTGAGAAAATTCTGATTTTTATTCTGGTTAGTGAATATTGTTTCATTTTGATTTAGATAAGTGTAAATATTTTGGTTTTGATTTAGGTTAGTGTACATAATTTTTGACGTAGGTCAATGCAAGTATTTTTTTCAATGTTGATTAGTGTGAAAAAAAATTAATTTCAATTTAGGTTAGTGTAAATATTTTTTTAGTTTTTATTCTTTATATTACAGCTTAGGTGTAATACTGGTTAATTTCAAGTGTTAATTACGTGTGCTATGGAAGCACAGTATGAAATCAAATTGTCTACAAAAGTATTTTTTGTTACAATCTTCATTTGTGAATGACGAATTACAACAAAAAAAAAACTGGAGCTGGTTGGATCCCGACGACGGTATAGAAGTTAATCCGACATCCAAAAGTCCTGATATCAATGTTGTTTCATCAAAATCAGAGAGGAGCTATTTTTCTAAACCTGTAGTAGGAATACTTCAATTGAATAATGACTAGGATATACCTGTCAATAATGACGAAGTTATTATTATATGAATAGGCATTAAGGAGCGTAGAGTAATTTTTTTAGATAATTCATTTTAGATAAAACAGTTATCCCAAGAAATTTGCATGTATCTGTTTTGTATGGATGGTCTTAAAATAATAATGATATGCATAGGAGACAAATTCTATGAGATTTTTCACTTCTGTAATAATTTTATTCATTTTATATGCCTCTTATTATTATCACAGCATGTTTGGCTTTTAAGTCTTCCATTAATACTTGATCTAGAATACGGTTTATTCTCCATTTCAAGAGCAATTAGCTCATTTTAGTTCACTTTAACATCCTTGGGATATTTATACCATTATTTTTGTACGGATATTTTCTAAACGCTCCATCCAATAAGCGGTACGTTGCAGATTGCGCAACACAGTGACAGATGTTTCTCTGTCATTGGAGCCTGAGTATCACCAACTCATCCATGTAGGCCAGACATATTGGAAAAAGAGAAAATCATGCTTTAACAAGGATGGTTTTCCTGGGAGAACGAAACCATTGGTAAGACCCCTTCCTCCCTATTCTCACTACTTTGGTCGTACTCATATAACTGCTTTGCACACAGGGAAATTGTTCGATGAAGATCTTTTTCTACGGTCTTTGCTTGTCCTGGAAACCCCTAATCTTCTGTGCGTGAGGCAGACATGGTGACCATTACACTATCAAAACGAACAGCTTTTGGATCATCAAGTCCTCAACGTCCCTTGTTCGACGTAAACCTTTGCTGGGATTCGCCATACATCTCTATCATGAGCGTTGCAGAGCCAATACTTTCTGACTTTGTCGAGTTCGTCTCTCCATCATCTATTCTGCTGGCCGCGGTTGTGCATATGATCTTTGGGCAATCATCTTATGAGTTGTGATGTCCATTGGTTTTCTGTCATTCTTTCAACATGGCCTGCCTATTGCCATTTGAGTTTTCTAGTATATTTTATGACATTTCTGACTCCTGTTTTCTCCCGGATGTATTGTGCTGTCTTGTGATCTCTTCTGTGTGCACGCTACATGTTTGTCAGTCTGCAGCTCAGGTTAGGTTTCATATTTCAGCTGAATAAGTGACTATAAGGAGGATGCACTGGCTGTATACACTCTTTAGAATAAATGGGATCTTTTTTTTTTTGAAGGTTGGAGTTGCTCTGTTGAAGGTTTCTAAATCTCCACAGCAACTGTTATTAAGTTACAAAGTTATATAGACTTTTTTGCCGAATTCATCTCAGTACAAAGTGAATTGCTTATCTTATCACTCTGGTCAAGAATGAACTTTCATCAAGTTGCAGGATACTTAATGTCTTTTGGATGTTGAAAAATGTAATCTGGTTTCATGTCTAGCTTTTATGTTGAGATGAAATATGTTTTTAGAACACTAAGGGAGGTTCAAAGTTCAACATTTTTAGCTTGTACTATGAATAGTATCTTCCTTACATCCTGGAGTCATTTCGATTTTCTGCATTGTATAGTTCTGACTGATACAAATCTTGTTTCATCAAATGTTCGCCTATATTATCTCATATACAGTAGAACTGAAAACAGAATGTGTCTGTGGCAAGAATATCAGATGCGCTTAAGTAAAACAGGCTCAGATTTCGTAACATGCGTCCAATATTGGTCTGGAAAGTTGTACTGCACCCCTGACGAGAAAAAAAAAACTTGACCGGTGTTACTAATCTAATGGTAAATAGCTATCTTTATCTTAATTGTTCTGCTGCTTCGTAGTCATAAAATGAATAATAATGATTTTGATACTTCATCTAATAAAAATGAATAATGAAATTAATTGCTGAATTGTTTATCTCCTTGTTATTTGGAATATTCATCTAATTTTCTCTCAGATGTTTTTAGGTTAGTTATTGTCGTGGGGATTAATTATTCTGTATTGATGTTACATTATTTCTGCTGCGTAGACACATCAATGTTTTTTTTCCGCATTGCACCGAGACACAAAGGCCGGAAAACCATCAGTTGATGTTGGTAACAATTCAAATTCTAATATCCCTCACTCTGGAAAAAAAACTCCATCATCATCATCATCATCATCATCATCATCATCATCATCATCATCATCATCCTTTTAGCGTTCGTCGTTGGACATGGACCTTCCCCAAGATTCGCCAAACCTCACTATCATGAGAATCACCGAGCAACTACTTTTTAAACTTGTCTAGTTCGTCTCACCATCTTATTTTCTGCCTGCTACAGTTTCGCACATTCCACTCGGCCAGCCACTCAATCCAAATCGATAATTGAAAAAAAAAACTGTTAAGATTTTTGGTTGCAGTTTTCTTTGACAGTTTCTAACAATGATATGAAGTCTGATTTATCAGGAGTATCTGACAGTTGTGGTGAAACTAAGAGGAATAATTGGCAAAGGGGATTTTTTTCTTTGCCAATTCTTACATAAATGATACCACCATTTTGGAGTGTTTTAAAATGAGATAGGCTGTTGCCATGACAACAGACAGGTCACAGAAAACTGATTTCCAAGTCTGTTCATTCTAATGGAAAAAAAATTGAAAAAGTTTCTTCTACATTGAAGTGAGAATTTATTATTACTTTCCTCATTTTTAATATGCATGCGATATTAAAAAAATATTGAAAATAGCATTTTTCCTTCTTTTTTTTAAAAAGTTTTCACGTATAAAACACGTACAATATTTTTCCCCCCTTTTTTTTTCAAAATAAATCAAATGTTATAATGTTTTTTGTCTGTCCGATCAGCGTTAAAAACAGCTTGAGTTGAATTGAAACATTAAAAAACTAGAAATTAGGATGGTTGAATTATTAAAAATGAATTACCAGGTAAAACTGATTTATTCTCCTTTGTGATGGTCCATACATAAATGACCCCGTCATTTTTCACGAGTATGTGTCAGTGAATATACGAGTAAGATATTACTATTCATTGGAAGTAATCGAAGTTAAGTTTAACCGGGCCAAAAATTATTATAAGACTTGCCTTGCATACACATACGCTTAAAGCATAATAAAGCATTGTTTCAAATCAGAAGTTATCAATCTGAATTCGATGTTATATCAATCGGCTAAAGAGACTTTCTGTTCCATGTTGTTGCGTAGTATTAGGATTTTCTTTTGCTCAAGACTAGCTGTGTGTTTCATTGGTGATATCAGAGGTGGGACTCATTAAATAACTACCCCTTAATGACAACAAATCCTGGTGGTAAAGAA
Organism: Thysanoteuthis rhombus; assembly: GCA_963457665.1. Classification (NCBI taxonomy): domain Eukaryota; kingdom Metazoa; phylum Mollusca; class Cephalopoda; order Oegopsida; family Thysanoteuthidae; genus Thysanoteuthis; species Thysanoteuthis major. The sequence continues at coordinate 2,692,781 of OY735212.1, read as the reverse complement.
AAATGTAACTATGATCATGGTTGTATTTTTGCACAGACTGCATTTGAAGCTGGTATACGGAGGCAAAGTTGTAATTTCTCTAATCACTGCCCACAGTGTTCACCGGTGCTTCACGACTCCCCACTTGACCTCAGCTGCTTCCTACACAGACAAACTAAATATTTCCGGAAGAAAATTGACGAAGCGATACATTTTTCTACCTCCAGATAGAGTTTCGGTCCTCAATCTGTGGAAAGGGGAAACAAGATAATTAAGGCAAGTTTTATTCAGAAAATTGAGTTACATGTGTCCCTCCTCAACCTTGAAGTAGTTTCTAAAAAAAAAAGAGAAATTTTTTCGAAAGCAGAACGGCGTAAACCTAAACAAAATTACTCTTAGTTTATGAGGGAAAATGTTTGAGCGTTTTACGAGAAAAAAAAAATCAATCATGGTAATTTTGCAATTTGTGATAATTAAGGCGACAAGGACCCAGAGCAACGTCATTCATTTCACTTGCAATTTACCCAGGATGCCTCTTCCAAAGGAAATAGTGCGAAGTGATCGCAAATTATCATCAGTCATAGTTTGAACTCTGCCGGCTGATTCCATTTTCCAAGCTGCTAACCCCTAAGTCACCTTGAAAATATTTTCGATCGAAGAAGGGTAATTTTTCTTTTCATATCAAGGATCGTTCTGTGCAAAGGTTCTAAATATAAATTATGTTTATGGATCGGATTTTTGTAATATGAATGATTATTGCTGGGTCTCTGAAGGAAAGCTCTTGGGACCAAACACGGCAACAACACCTCATTCTCGCTGGACAGACAGCCCAATCCAATTCGCTTCTAACACTTTCCTTGGTCTTTCTGAAGTCAGCTTTATTTCATCGTTCATTGTGAAAAGTGAAGACTAGATTCTTTTCTTGTTGGTAAATTATCATGGCGTGCTAAAAATATCAGATTAGAATGAAGAAAATAACTTTTTGATTTCTCTGAAACTGTGATTTATGTGCCTTATAATAATGTGCTGGCAACACACACGCATGTATGTATTCAAATCTATATGTACATATGGAGGTGCAGGATGGTCACGTGGTTAACGACGCAAAGAGTGGACTCGGCAATCCAAATTCAAATTTCAGTTAGGAACAAGTTAGTGTTCATCTTGCACTGATATCCATGGGAAAGGAATGAATCGATCTACAAACTTTGTGGCTAAAAGTAGCGCAGGCTGAAATAAGTGACTGTAGCCCGGGTGTTTTTTGCCACAATCTGTTTCGTATATCACAAATGGATCTACGACACCTAAATGCGCATCCATCAAAAGACATTCACCGGGGAGGGGTTACTCAGTCGGCAGTGAAACGCCATTGGGTGAGCTTGTGTGCCTCATGAATAAAACAAATTAGATAAGGCTGTCTGTTTCATGGCCGTCGCACTTATAATGACCGATCGTATCATTCTTCACATCTCGCCAAGGTTTGGGAGCAAAACGTGCCATCATTCACATCAGTTAGACCCATCCACAATGATACTCCCTGTAACTTTTCGCCGTTGAAAAGGGGGAGATTTCAGATCGTAGACAAACTTATGGAGAAAGCGTTGAGGAAGAGAGAAAAAGAGAAAAGACTTGGCAGACTGTTTTAAGAGGTGGAATTAACGCTGTGTGGGTTCCCAAAGTGCTATTGACCTAGGTAGGCTACTGTTTGTTAACATAAAATGGCTGGAGACTTCCCAAACAGATCTATTATATCTGATTTTGTTTGCTAGACCTAATACTGTATATTTCCTAGTCTACATATACGGTGGCACAAAAGACACTTCCCATTTTAAAACTTGGATAACTTTATCTCTTTGAATAAAAAGCTGAAAAAATTTTCGCTTTAGATGATCAAATTCATTTCAAGTCAATCAGAAAATAATTGCCCGCAACGTTCGCAAGATTTGACGGCTCTATGAACAGCATTTGGTGATAACTGGAGACAGATGCATTGCAATCAGTCACGGAATATTGGCTACAAAGGGTTCAACTCTGCTGATATGAACAAAACAGAACGCACTTCCTTAATGTTATATTAAACATTTAGTTCGAAGCAATTTCTGAGGTTCAAAACAAATATCTGTAAAAGAAGATTATTTTATCATTTTGTAAAAATGTTTTTGAAGTTTGAAAATCCAAAGTGACTTTTGCAAAACCCTTTAGAACAACTCTGCCTATAAAATGGAACGAGTGTCATTGATTGTATACAATTGAATTCGAAACAGCTGATTGTAAGTAGCCATGGATAAGCTCAATGCTATTCACCACAAATGTACTCGAGTTATACCAAGACACCAATGACCATACAGCTTGATTCCCAACGAGAATCTGTACAAGATGTTTAACACCATTTCACTCTCCACAAAAGAGGTTCGCGTACGGTGATCTATCATTGGTCATTTTCTACGGATATCACCATCAGTCTTTTGTTGCTGGTCATACACTTTCCCTGGGATTTGCTTGACCTTTCTAGCCAATACTTTCTGAACTTGTCTAGGTTGTCTTCTCATCTTTTATTCTAACGGCTTCAGTTTCGCATGTTATCTCTGGAGATCCATGTTGGGATTCTTGATGCCCATCGGTAGCCAGCCATCCTTGCAAAATGACCTGCCCATTGCCATTTAAGTTTTGTAATAGATTCTATGATGTCTTGGACTCCTATTTTTCCCAGAAATATTGTGCTGTCTTGTGATCCCTCCATATGAGGTTCAGCATGATTCTTTCCTGTGCACGTTGCATGATCCTCATTTTGAGTATCAGTCTTTTGGTTAGGTACCAATGTTTCAGCTCCATAGGTGACTATCGGTAGAATTTATCGGTTTTTTCCAGGACTACAGGGATTTTGTTGGTCTTGAAAGTTGAACTTGATCTGTCGAAGGATCCAAAAACTTTTAAGTTCTTAACGGTCGTCACTGCACAAACTTGCTCGGTAGGCAGCGAGCAGACCTCAAAGTTGCAGGTCTGTGAAAGTCTCGATTTGATAAAAAAGCTGATGAAACTAGAGAAGATTGCCAAGCAAAGACAAAAAGGCTCCGAATGAAAAAAGACGTACGGCCGTTGTAAGATTCTTTTATTGCGATGAATGTAGAATATAGTTAATCATCATAGAACATCTTACTGACGAGTCTCTGTTTATATTAATGAGCGCCTTCGATTTCATTATCGTCCAATTTCTCTCACCTTTTAAAAGTCTATTTTTCTTCGTTACAAGTTTTGTCCTCTGTTGTTCTCTAGTCTAGCATCGTGGTTTCTCTTGAATATTTTATTCTTTCCTTCAACTTCAATTACACTTTAGTCAAGACATTTTCTCCTACATCGTTCTGTCCTCATTTTTTATGTCCTCCTTAAAATTTAACGGGTAAATTGAATTTTCTCATTTATTCACCATGATAACCGCGGTTTCACTTTCTATTCTTTCAAGGTCCATTGATTATTAGTCTTCATTCCACTTATACTAGTGTGTGTTCGATTATATACATATATGTACGTATATATATGTATATATATGTGTGTGTGTGTGTGCGTGCGTGTGTGAATGTATATAATGAAGAAAGGATTTGCTACACTAACAGGTTGATGTTTCTGCCCTGTTTGGGTTTCTTACAGGATAGAAACATCAACGTGTTTGTGTAGCGAATCTTCCCTTCATTATGTTTTAAGCTCGTGATGTTCAATGCTGAATGTATCGAGAACTTTAACAAATAAACTCATCACACATCGGATATTGTATTACATTATATTACTTTATATATATATATATATATATATATATATATATATATATATATATATATATATATATAAATTCATCGGGGTTGAAGAGTCTGTTTGTCGCTCTATAAAAACCACCAAAACATGGCAAGCGTTCTTAATGGAGCCATTTGGAGGTTTTAATGTAAGAAGCTTTTGCATTTTTAGAAATGTTAATCTTATCTCCTTGTCCCCGTTCCTGATATTTACATCAAATATAATCCAAGAATTCGTGATGCTAACCATTTTTCAAATAAGGTGTGATTCAATAAATACGAACTTCCAAACATGATCTTGTGACTCAGGTAGGGGCAAGCTGGATAAAGTTATAGTTTCTATCTGTTCAAAAGATTTTGCTTTCCACCAGGAACGAGCTTGATAGAAAAAACAGCTTATGAGCAGGTTTTTGCTTAATAGATCGAATTCATTTTCTGTCGAGGAAGGTTTCTTAAGTTTTCACGTGGCTCTGGCTGGCTGGCTGGCTATGTGCGTCACGTGTTCAGGCCTCACCAAAGGAGCTGGATGGGTGTTAATTTAAACATTTACTTCTTATCATGCCAAGAAAAACGTTTTCTTTTCTTTCCTAAAAGTCCTCAACAATTGCTATGAAAATTTTGGCTGAATTGATCACTTGGGTTGTGTTTCAGTTTTGAAAAATCGGACACTATTTTGTTTTCAAAAGGCGCGAAAATTAATTTATTCGATGACCATCCTTTCCCCCTAATTTTTTCAATTGATTGCCCCAATATGGCGTGCTGCCAAAAGAAGTAGGCCACTTGACGGTTTGTATAGAATGACTAACCAGACCTCAGTTCATTTGCTACTTTGGTTAGTCTTCTAGTTCAAACCTCTCGCTCTTCATTCGGATTCCGATCCTAAATCGGACAAATTCATTTAGTGACTCGTGCATTCTAACGCTAGGCTTGCAAGATCATTGTCGGAGATTAGTTTGTAGCAACAGCACTTGAAAATTTTAGTGCAATATTTCAAAAACTAATATAAGTGGGCCCAATAAAAATATGCAACATTTTTTATTCTTACGTTTTGGCTTCTACATATTAATATTCTCCGTATAAAATCTAGCTGATATAACGGTAAATTCGCTATAACAGCAAATTTGCTATAACGGTACTCTTGAATCCTCGTCATAATAATGGAAGTGTACTGCAATGTTTGGATCTCAAGTATTGATACACTTGGTACAAAATCCAACCGAGTTGATGGAAAAGTCGCCATAGAGATGCTCTTAAAATCCTCGACAGAGCCGTAATAACGGTAATGTATTGAACTGTTTGGTTTCCACATATTAATAAACTTCAAAGATAATCCAACCCCACGTTGCCGTAATAACTGGAGCCTATTGCACCTCTGATTTTTTTCATTGATAATAAACTATGTGAATAATCGAATCATTATAACGGCAAATTCACTATATCGGCACTATTAAATCCCAAACGGTACTGTGATAACCACAGTCTATTATATACCTCGAATTTTCAATATACTTTCATTTTCACTTTCATTTATCTTCAACCGTCGAATTGATTTTCCGTCTTTTTCTTTCCTTTTTATTTTGGTAAATCATTTCAAACACTGTCTTCATAGTTTCTCTTTTCGACTTCTGCCTTCAATTCAAGTTCCATTAAAAACTATTAACCAAAACTGTCACAAAAACTGTCAGCATAGATGTTTCCAGTTTTTAAGTTGATCTAGCTTGATGACTGGCTATGTTAGTATTACCAGTACTGGCCATGCGAACGGTCCTACGAGGCACAACATTTGAAAATTCATCCCAGATTATGTATAGAAAAAAAAGTTCTCCTTTTGTAAATAACCCTTGATGGGATTTTGGTGAGGTTCAGTTTGCAATGTATGTTTATGCTAAATCAATCCCTGAGTTCAGTCTTCATGCTAATTTATTTTAAATTTCGGGCATTTCTTCAGTAAGCATTGCCCAAAAAATGTAACATATTCATTGATCACCACATTTTAATCGAAACAATACGGCATGAGAAGATGGTCACATTAAGGTTTCTATTGAGTGACTAACCCAACCTATTCCTTTCTGTTTGTTCCCCGCGCTTTCACTTCATTTTCCCTTTCAATTTCATTTACTTATGGTAATTTCCAATCATAACGCTATTTTCTTTGTTGCCTTCAGCAGAATCATTGCTTATATTGGAAACGCGTTTGCTGCTTTTTATTGCTTTTCAACCTGGTATCTACAACTTATTGAGCGAATCTCAACATGGAGTTGTTTCCAACGTTTTCAGACGTTATTTTCTTTTGGTCATTAAAATGAATAAAATCAAAATTTTGCCAAACTGTCAGAATAATGAATAAATGATTTGAACATCGGACGTTGATCGTTGATTTTTTTTTCATAAAGTCAGGCAGACATTTTTTTTCTTCTCTTGATGTCCTATCGAAACAGTTTTATGAGAAAGTGTTCAATCATCAGATATATACAGTGATTAGAGGGAGGACAATCTACTGTAATTGTAAGCAGTGTGATCTCCTTCGTTTCTTTTGTTTACGACACGCACATTCAAACGGAAGGTTTACTTTTAAATTCCTGCGAGATTATTGTCTGAGATAAGTTTACAGTAACAGCTGATAAAAACTTTAGTATACTATTTCATAAACTATTATTAGTAAACCCCTGAGATTATACCACCTTTATTGCCTGTACTTTTTGTTTTTCAAATATAAATAAACTTCGTATAAAATTTAACCATTATAAAGATACATCCTAAACACCTGCACTCTTTAATACCCGACAGTTCTGTAATAATGGGAGTCTGCAGTGCCCTTTGATTAGGCATTATTAAAATCCAAATTCGTTATAATGGAACACTTGAATCAACACTAATCTTAGTGAAAAATCCAACCGACATGACTGATGCCGTTATAACGGTACACTTCTAACTGTGCCGTAATAACTAAAATGCAATGTGTATGTTTGATTTTATAACCTAATTTATATTTGCTATTTCGCCTTTCGACTTCGATTGAACGTCGTATCCATGCATTTTCAAGTTTTTTTTCAGAAACGTTCAATCAAAATCGTCAGAAAACTTTCAGCAAAGGTTTCTTCAGTTTTTCAATTGGTCTGTCTGGTCTGCTAGCTCACTGACACGCTGGTCTTATATGTATGTATGTATATCTTGCACAGGCTGCACCAATAGATCTAGAGGGCAGAAAATTCAAGCATTCACTCCTTGTTGTTAGAAAATATGATCTTGATTTTGAATCTCCTTTTTTTAAACAGGTTTTCAGTGGGGTTAAGTTTGAAATGTGTGATCGTGCTAGATCAATCCCATATTTTCATGACCAGCATCAATCAGGCATGTTATCTAAATTCTGACTTTTTTAGTGATCAAAGAGCCAGATAGGTAACTTATTCATTCATCCATTGCCTTAGTTTCCAAACTTTTTAATTGACCACCACCAATAAGGTGCCAAAAGACGTTGGTCACATAACAGTTTCTATTGAGTGACCAGCCAGACCAGTTCCTCCTTCTCTCTCTCTCTCTCTCTCTCTCTTATGCTTACATTTCCCCTTTTCCGTTCAATTTCATTCATATACTGTCATATCTAATGATAACGATATTTGGTTTGTTGCTTCTTAGAGAATTATTGTCTATGAAAATCTGTCTGTTAGTTTTTATTGCTTTTCAACCCGGCATCTACGACTTTTCGAGTGAGTCTCAACATGACGTCGTTTAACGTTTACAGATGTTTATTTTCTTTGGTCATTAAGAAGGAATAAAGTGGAAGTTATGCCAAACCATCGGAATAATAAATAAATGATTTGAACACCGGACGTTAATTGTTGATTCTCTCTTTATGAAGTCTGGCAGACATTTTTTTCTTCTGTTGATGACCCAAAAGCAGTTTAGTTGGGAAGAGTTCAGTCATCTGATATGAAATACTCGAAGAAACTTGAAAAAAAAAGAAAGGATTAGGGGAGGACCGTCTACTCTAATGAGAGAAAAAAAAAACAGTTGGATATTCATGTTTTGCTGTCCGTAACACTTAACTTTACCACTTGGCTGGGATCGGGAGGAGGCTTAAAATCTGACTGATTAAACTCTCCACCTTCACACCGTTTCAAACTATGCACTCTTCCCGGTAAACGAATTCAGTATCCAAAGAAAAAATTTGGAAAAACTTGACATTTCGATCCAGTATATAGATTATAATCTTCCATTGTGATTAACAGATAGATTTACTTTAAACAAGAACCGTCATTTTAATGATGCATCAAAGAACTTCACGTTGATATTCCAAAGGGATTCGAGACATAATTGTAGTAATAGAAGCAATAACAGAATTACAAGCCGTAGTAGTAGCAGGAGGAGCCAACTGACAAAGAGGAAGAGGGAGCTGAGGATAACTTCTCCAGAAATTTTGACAAAGTTCCATACCAATCTAACATGATACAGCTGAGAGGAATGATACTTAACATCATTAGTTGTGGTAATGGTTGCGGGGAAGAGTAACATTGATGGCTTAAGGATAAGAATAATGTTTTTTTTTTATCAATCCCACATGATTAGACTGAGAAAATAGATATTTGATATAATCAGGATCGACCAACCGAAAAGTGTCTTA